>CAJNIZ010043304.1:275385-287040 GCA_905231905.1 Symbiodinium pilosum
CCCCCCCCCCCCCCACCCCTAGAGTTTAAAAGGGATCCTTGCGAAACAAGATTTGGTTTGGGTTGGCCAGCCAAATGGCCGTAAAATCGCGAAGTGTTTAGGCACTTTAGAGTAGGGATCTCCGTCTCGTGAGGAAGCAAGAGCAGGCTGAGTTTTTATTACATGGGTTCGGTGTTGATTAAAATGTCGTTCATTCTTGAGAGATCTCGGCCGTGTAATTTGTTCGCCCGCTTTAACTTGAGACACAACCTTGCTTACAAACCCTCTTTACACTGCTCTTGCCGGGAGTTGGGGTTAAAAGTTCAGGGGCTATATATATATGTATATATACGTACATATCCTCATACGCCTTTACGTACGTCTAGACTCTCATTGATACCCTATGTACATATACATTCCCTGTTGCACCTTCCTACTTCTGCCGGCCTCTCTCAGTTTACTACGCTGAGGTCGTAAAGACAGGCTTCTCCTTGGGCTTCGCCAAGGGCCACCTGTTGGCAAGTGGCTGCCAGGGAAGGTTGCTTTGTCTGTGCGGCTTTTTAGGGAACTTAGATTAATCTACGATAGTAGAGACTGGGACAAGAAAACAGCAAGCCGAATTCCTTCAAAGTAACCTAGAGTTTCACAGCGCAGGTCCTGATGAGGAATACTGGCCCCTAATGGTCCCTTGTACGCGCCTCTGAAAGTCCCTAATAAGAACTTCTGTTTGAGGACATTCCTGTTGGGGGACGCCATATGTTAATCCGATGGAGAAAGGGGTTTCACTCCAGCCTTTCTTTTTGAAGGGGTGTTGGAAGACCTGTATACGACAGGGCTGTCATTTCCGTACATGAGTGTTGCCGGGCTCAATGGAGCATGCGCAGAAAAGCTACGGTTCCGTCAGCTGCCTAGCGAGGTATATATGCAGCAGTAGTTTCGATGAGGGAAGCAATGAGTGATTCTGTTGCTGTTCCTTGTATGCGTCACCCTGCACAAGGCAAAGACTGGCATCCTGCTATCCACACGATCGTGATCATGAATGCAGCTCGGCCACGTGAATTTGAAGGGTCCATGCAAGTAGCGGGCTTGAATGGTCGCGGTTCAGCGACACAGAAGGTTGCTTCCCGGTGATGGGTCCAGTTGGGCTCTGCATATGAGGCTGGAGTAGCCCACCCGTTTCTGCTCGAGGAGAAATGGCCGGCAGGTTTGTCAAGGCTTCCTGCGGAAGCGGTTGAGCACGGACGCACGCTACACAGTCCACCGAAGCGCGTCAAAGAATATGTACAAGAGGAGCCCGTGAAGCCCAGCAAAGCTGCATCAAGATCCTATCCACTGCGGGCTGGTGCAAGTACTCAACCGGCATAAGCAGAAGCGGGAGGGCTTCAGTCAACAAACAGACGGAGAAGAAGGAGGAGGCGGAAGAGGAGCAGCAGTGGCAGCCAGGAGTTGAATAAAGGAGCAGTAAAAAGGGCTGCAGCAGTTGCAGGCAGCCGTGATGATTACGATAAAACAGTGGTTGCAACAGTGAAGGGTATTGGCGCTGTTTTCAAGGGTTACTCCCAGAGGAACTCATGATGAAGATTGGCACCATTCCACAGAGACAGGGATCTAAGGAGCCGGACTTTTTTGGCAATGATCCTCGATGTCCAGGCGCTGCTCCCTGGTGTCCCTTGACTCCGAGGTTCAAGGCGTAGCACCTAAATCTCACCCGCAATGTTACTGATGGGTGTTAGTTTAGAGTTCCGGGCTGTGGGTTACAGTCTTGGGACTGATATCTAGTCATCGGGGGGTACTTACTCATAAACTTCAGGTGGTTGGGGTTGTGGGCAGAGCTTTGGCCTTCGGGTGTTGGGCTCGTTCTGGTGGTGGTACAGCAGATGCCGTAGTGCTCACTCCCTACAAATCCTAAAGCCTATGTCGTGCAGTCGTCAGCGCGCTGCGCTACTAATCACAGCGAAAGAAGTGTTACCAATAACAGTAACAGTAACACAAAACATCAACACTGAGCTTGATGAAAGTTGTAAGAGTACAGCGTAGAGTCTTGGCCGGTGCAAGGCTTGTATTCAGTGGTTCCTGTTACGACTACTGTCAGTTGTCGCCAAACAAAACTCGAAACCTGGGCTTTGCGTGTAGCTATTGCTGCAGTCGGATGATAAGCATGGCCTGAATATCATATTAGCGCTGTAAGGCCCTGGAAACTTATTGCCAGGTTCACACAATCCCCAAATTTTTGCTGGCCCGGTGAGGGCGCAGTATTAGCTCATGTAAAGGCGATGGTCAAAAGAGCAAGAAAGTAAGCAACAATGACAATGACAGAGGAGAAAGCCAGTAAAAAGGCCACTAAACATTAACCTTTAACCCCTAACCCTAAACTCAAAATCCCCATTCATACATGCAGCAGGCAATACGGCAGGAGTTCTGCTTTGAAACAAGTCGATACAGGTCCAGTCTATATCAACAACCTAAGCCCTAGACGCTGATAAACCCCAAATCCTCAATCTATAATCGCCATGAACCCCCCGACGGGGTCCCTGCAAATCCTATTCCCTAAACCTTACAAATCCTAAATCCTAAGCCGTATAAAGCCTGAACCCTACAGTCGGCTTGGTGAAGGCTTCTTAAACCCTACACCCGCATCAATCCTCATCCGGGTGAAGGCTGAACCCTTAACCCAGAACCCTAAACTCCAAACCCTAAACCCAACACCCTAAACTCGAAATCAAAAAAATCGAAATCCCTAGACCCTAAATCCTTCAACAATAAACCCTAAGCTCCTGAGGCCGGGTGAAAGCTGTACTCTCCGGCCTGGACGGGCTTCTGGCGGCCGAGCGCGAAGCCGGCATCCGCCCGGGCCGATGCTTGAGCGCCATTCGGGGTAACTTGAAGGTACCGTAGGGTTTAGGTTTAGGATTTAGGATGGAGGGTTTGGGGATGTAGGGTTTTGGGATATAGGTATAGGGATTCAGGGTTTAGGGTTGAAAGTACTATAGGGGCCTAAATATTTACCAGAATTCCAAGTTAGAGCGTGTAAATATACTTCAAAACCACATGAGCAACTCTGGTAGTTATTCAGGGGCCTACATTAATCTTCCCTAGACTCCCTATATGACCCCCGTTTCCATGTTATGTTCCATGTTATTTTTATAGCGGTTCTCTATCATAAGGACTATATGTTCCCTATATAACCCCCTAGACCACCCTAAGGTTTAGGGTGTTGCGCTGAGGCTTTAGGGTGCTTGGTGTAGGGCTGGGTTTCTAAGGCTTACTGTTGAGGTTGAAAGGTTTAAGGTGAAGGCGTTGGGTTTAAGGAGTCTATAGTGGTGCCTAGGCCAATATAGGCACAACATAGCCAAACATATATATATATATATACATATATATATATATGTATATATGGATTTGGTTTACTTATTCAGACTTCGACAGCAGCTATACTTCACGCAGTTGCATCAATTTGGCACATTCCAGAATTATGCTGGACATGTCCTGAGAAAGCCCTAAGACCACGACTTTCCAGGGGGACAAGGATTGAGCTGATGACGGAGAACTAATTCAAAAAACTGGAAGATGTAGGGCTAGGGTTTAGGGTTCAGGAAGATGAAATTGGAGCTTGGACTACATAGCCTTGATAGGGCTCTGGGCTTGGTAGGGAAGAACCCAAGTGATTTTCAAGAAAGGCACCCGGGCGGCCAAAAGAATCACTACTGCAGATCGTTTTTCGTAACATGCCGACCTTTCAACTCGAATAAATCAAGCGGTCCGGGGTTAAGGGTTCACGGGTAAAGGTGGGATCCGGAGGCTTAGCTTTGGAGGGCATAATGAAAAGTGGATGTTGGTAAACTTTCCGCCACCCAAGATGAAGACCCTGTTGCTATGATAACCATATGACTCTGACGGGGTCCTATCTACAGGGTTGGGCTTACCAAAATGCTCTAAGTGCTTAGGGTCTAGAGTCTACGGTCTAAGACTACGTGCAGGACTGGGCCCGGAAGTAGGTTAAAAGTAGATCACCCGCAGTTGCGAAGAGGAATACCACATTTCAGGTACTCGTAGAATTCTCTTTCTAACTGCCCATGGACCTCTAAGTAGCACGAGAAAACATTAGTTAATCCACGCCCGAATAACAAACCCCCACCCACAATAATAGATACTCTCCCTAATATATTCTGGTTCCGTATTAAGGGGGTTATTATGAGGGGGAGGAATTGGCGCGTTCTTCGAAGGAAACACTTCCCTTGGTCTCGCTTAGCGATTGATTGAACTAAGTTTAGGGTTTAGGGCTTGGAGGGTCAGGGAGAGTTAGTAAAAATGGAAGCGAAACTGGAAATTGCTACGTTGTTTAGGTTTTGGGCAGTTTTGCAATGTGGTTTCCAGGCTGACAAAGTCGGGTTTTTTGTCGACATTTAGGGTTAGGTAGGGCGGTGACTCGAGCTGAGTGCTTGCGGCACAATTCACAGTCTTCAGCACAGCTCATTGCTCATTGCGTGAGCGTCAGCCATGCCAAAATGCTCCTGGTGATGCAAATTAAGACTTTCTTAGCATTTTTGTCTGCGATAACGATGCGTCCCTGCGAATGGCAATCTCCTGCGCAGCAACATCACTGCCACCATAAGACAGAACATGACAGCAATGATGAATAGTGATTATAAGTGATAAGAAGGATTATACAAGGGCCTTCTTATATTCCTATTAAATCACTATTACAGGGTGGGGAGTCCACCTAACCTCTACACTAAACCCTGCCAAGGAGTGAACCTGACCACGACGTGGTCCTTTAACAACACTGACTCCATCGATGGAATCTGGCCTGTAGATGAGAAGCATGCGTGTCAGGGCATGGGCTTTGACCATTGATATGAGCCATGGTCTAAACTCCTTAAAAGGGGTTAGGGGATTATATAGGGGACCATTATAGGGGTTATTAAGGGGGATACTAGGAGTTTAGACTACAGCTCATATGGTAGTTTCCATAAACAGGGATACCGCAAGGAAAGATGGACCTCAAAATACCTTAGTCCTTATGATAGGGACCCCGAGAAGATGCACCTAATTCTGGGACCCAAATCCGTATAGACTCCTAAAAAATCCCATTTTCGATTTCATCTAATTTTGTCTATTTCATCTGATTTTCCATGTTTAGTGATAAGGAGCCTAAACACGAAACCCAAGAAGTATAATAGTTTCCAGCTTCTTGTCCACGATCCCGCCCAACAACCCAAATCAGTCGGGGCCTGAGTCACCAGCCCAGGCAAGTGCAAGAAATGCCCGGGCTACTTCGGTTTCCAGGCCAGATTCTTTTTCCAGGGTTTAGGATTTAGGGTTTAGGGTGTAGGATTTAGGGTTCGTGGACCTGGTAATCATAAACAAGGAAATGGAAACTATCAAAGCATTGAGGGTTTAGCGCTTAGGGTGAATACACATCAAATAAGCAAACACTGCACAGCATTGGAGAATCGAATGGGAAGGAAGATGGAAAATGACATGGAAGCTGCCCAAGTTCTAAGTACCCCGTTCATTATTGGGTACTTGGACCATTTGGGTGTTTTGAGGGTTTAATGCTCGCTGGGTCATGATCGGGTATCGTGTTAATCAACTCAAGACTGTTATACTCAAGATACGGAATTAGCAGTAGAATCTTTAAGCATCCCCCAAGAAAGGACCACACTTTCGTACTATCCAAACGGTTCAGCTTCCCAGGTTGTATACACTGGGGTGACAGGGGAATTCGCACATGTATGTGTGTAGTTTGGGACTTAGGTATGTAATAGATAGGCCTGCTAGGTAGTTCCTGTGTGTAGGTACTTCTGTGTTCAAGTGTATGCTAGGTAGTTCTGATGGGTATTTGGCGCCTCTGGGATAGCCCAGTCTCCCCCAAGCAAAGTCAATGTTTCTTTGTGTGAGGTACCAACAACCTAACGCCCGCTGCGGCGCTACCAACAGAATTTGCCGTGATAACTGTTCCTTCTAGTGGGGAGGACCAGGAGTACATGTCTTGCATACCAGTCCATACCTGAGGGCGTTAGTACCTAGGCTTCTATAGCAGAGGATTGTTGGTAATCCTCATGATAAAGCAATATATCAACTCTGTTTCCATGTGCCGTGTTCTTCCCATTTTCTTTTCCATTCGATTCTCTACTACAGGTAATCACTTAGAGACTGTCAATGTGATTGCTTATCCGTGCAGGTCAGGCTTGCTTGACACAATTTGGGTTGATGTTAATGAACCTGATTTATGTTACCAGAATGTGGGCGTATAATGGATTCTATGGTTTGCCCAAAATAGTAACTTAGTTACCGTTTAAGTTCACTCACTCACAGCATTCTGGCAATGCTTGTCTTCTAAAACAGGACAGGAAGGATCAAGCAGCTACTACTTGAAGTTTTCTTTACACAGGTGAACTCGACAATTTCGCCGGCGGAGAACTAAGACTTCGGTGTACTTTTTGTATTCGATAAGGGCGCGAAAGAACAAGCAACGCTCGGGAGGACATGCTGGCAGCGGTGGCAGATCCCTCCATTGCAAAGTACCTTGACAAATCATAATGACTGGACCCCACCGGATCCCAAGCAGAGGGAGGGAGAGAGAGCGGACCCAGAATGGCATCTTTGAGGCTTCGGAATTATTTCGTTTGCTTGTGCCAGAGAATACATTGAGTTATGTTTGAGGAGATTGCTTTAGTGATTAAAGTTTTCCGGTTCTTAGGTCAGTTGGGTGAAGGCCCAGGGTTTTTGGTGTCCTTTCCCTCCCCCAAGTAAGCAAGTGGGATAGCTTGTTTAGATGCGAATAGGGGCCAAGGTCAAGATTCGTTCCAGGTCGTTGGGACCTTCCCTCAAAAACCAAACCACAGTTTTGGGCACATGCGTGAAGCCGAGTCAGCTGGTCCTTGTGTTCTTTGGCAAATTGTAGCCTTGAGCCCTTGAGTATTCACTGCCAGTGCATTTGAGATCAGCCAGGCATGTTTCCCGAGCGTTACTGGTGCATGCGGCACGGGCGAGGATATCAAAGAAGATCCGTAGAAAGCTCCTTTAACAAGTCTATACAGCCACCTTCCATCCCGCACTTAGGAACCGTACAAAAGGCTACTGCACTGTGAGCTGGAAACCCAAGCCCTAACCATGTTAACCCGAACTTGGAGTGCAAAGCGCGTGCAAACCAATTGCCGGGTCGCCCCTAGAGCCAGAGCAACGCAGGTACACTCCGAAGACGCCTGCCACCAGACTACAAGAAAGATGCTGAATGCGATTTTAGGTTTTTAGCTTGAGGGTGACTGTAGGGCTTAGGTTTGGGGATTGTTGGTTCAAGGGGTTGACGTTGGTAATATAGAGGCCTGCTATCAACTGTGGAAGGGGTGGGAGTGCTGGAGTTACACGTTGGGGCTACTTTTGACCCCAACTACCTACAGTTTTCTGGGTTGCACCTACTAACCAGGGGTAGTTCCTGCTAAACAGTAGGTAGTCCTGGTTACAGGTAAACTGTCAAACCCTAGACTCCACACAAAATAAGGGCTGCCCTGAAACAGGGACCCTTTATGGAGTGCCGTTTTTTTATGTTTACCGTTTAGGGTTTAGGGCTTAGGGGTTTAGGGTTTAGGATACATGGCAATACCAGTACTTAACGCCTTCCGCGAACGGGGAATCAGGATGTCGGAGGTGCAGGACGGCGAAGGCCTGTTGTTGAGTAGGGGGTTAGGCGCGGCACGCGCAGATTGTAGCAACAGCCACAGGTCAGATTCACCCCAAAGGATGCCCCTAATTTTGGGAAACTCCTAAACCCTGTAGGTCCCTGTATATATTTATATATATGGATCCTAATCTATCCCCATATAGCCGAGCAACCCTTATTTTCCCTTGTCAAAGATTCCTATGTATCACCACATAGCCCTAAATCCTAAAACAAACCCCTACAACCCACAGACAAGCCATGTTTGTTCTACGTCTCTTTGCGCTCCCAGCCTGCGCATGAACCCACTTCCATCCTTCACTTACTGGGTAATAGTGTGGAATATGTATATGTATGTATATATATATATATAGTCATTTGGTTATCTAGGGGCGGGGGGGAGGGTGAGGATTCGGGTCGAGGTTATAGGGTTTGGTCAGTAGGGAATAAGGGAATTTATTATGAAGGGATTATACAGGGTCTTGTCTCCTGTTTCTGTACTAAGACCCAGTAGGTTCAGCGAGCCTGGGCAAACTCTGACGGATTGTGGCTTTCTCGGTAGAAAACTTGCATTTCTCGGTCCGATGCAAAGGTGAAAGATCTTGCAGCCGCCTTTGACAAAAGGCTCCGGGGGGTTGCGTATGAAGTTTATGGTTTAAGGACTTCTGTGGGCTGGGCACGGAGGTTGAACATTACCAAAAGTGTCCCTTGCGGCATGTGGCCCACTGGGCAAAGTCAGCAAAGGCTTAACTTCTGTTTATCAATATGGGTGAATGGAACCAGCTGTGAATAGGAGGGCATTGAAATCAGCTGCGGTCATCAAGTCTGGCAAGTGTCATCCAATTGGAGGAAGCCTCTATGGTTGGGGAAATTTCCCTCCAGACCTGGTTCAACTTTTTGAGAGCCTCCCGCCACACTCCAGCTCAAGTCCTCTTTGAGGGCGTTTCCCAATCTCACCCGAAAAATATTGATCAACTCCAGTTAGAATAGACTTCATTGGTTCCAGTACTACCCGCCCCATGCACAAGCCACTCGGTCATTAGGCTCCTCCTTCATTCGCTTCAACTATTGCTAACCAGTCCTTATGAAATGTATGGAAAGAAAGGCTCCCCCTTAATCAGCTTTATCTGGCCGTAACCGCGATCCCAAATAATCTTAAGTAGCCTACAAGCTCTAAAAGCCTGAGCGGTAGTCTAAACCCCTACCTACCCTCTTCATAACCCCGATTATACTCCCCTATAGAATCCCCTATACAACCTTTTTAAGGAGTTTAGATTACGGCTCATTTGGAGGTGGATCAACGGCCTCAACGTGCAAGCGCCCTGGAGCGCCGAGCTTGCAATCACGGGCTAGTAGAAGGGCCCAATAATATGATGGGCTATAGGCTATAGGGATAATGGAAAAGAAAATGGAAACTACCAAATCATATGGGGCTTAGGGTTGATTAGGCGTCTTACAAGGGCTCTAATAATACTACACGTTCTAGGGTAAGGGGAAAAAAGTCGACTACCAGCATTATTACTGTTATTGTTCCTGGTATTCTGACCCTAAGGATCCAAATAGTCCAATGCAGGTAGCATTTAGAGACTTTAGGGATATTATTTGTATACTTGGATCCTCAGGGTGACTTCTGACTTGACAAAGGCTTTGTCCACGACGTCATCAGCAAGAATTACAAGCCCTTCGGCAACAGGCAGGGGTGGGCATGCGGCAGCATTCGGAAAACATATTCGCAGACAGACGAACGAGAAGAGAGATGGAGCTTCCGAGGTGAGAGTAAGGTTGCCATGCCTCTGCCATAATCTAGAAAGATCGTAAATTAATCCTTTCTTTGTTTGTTTTTCAGATGAATTCAGTACCAAACTAGCATGGAACCCTACACCCTAGACCCTTAACCCGCGCAGCGCCCTAGGCTACCGTTCTTTGGACAATAGGCTACGTGGGATTCCATTCTAGCTTTGGGTAAGTGCACGTCAGTACTCTGGGCTAAGGGTGTTAATTTGGGCCCATAGTAGCCGTGCGTAGGAACTTCTTGGATCCAGGAATTAGGGTTTAGGGGTAGAGCACGCTACACCCTTACTTGGATACTGGAAGCGCTACGCTAAAGCTACTCCCATGCCTGCGTAGGATTACCATGACTACCCTAGCCCTAAACCCTGAAGCCTTCTTCATGTACGGTGTCGGCTACCCTGAACTCATGGTAAGCATCTACCAGCGCAATTTAAAGTACGTTGTCTTGGCTCTGATAAGGCAGCGGAGGAAGTAGGGGCTTTAGTTTTAGGATACTCCATTGTATATTCTACTGTGAATACAGCCTTGCTGATACGCCCTATCCCTGAACTTGCTAACCACAACCCCCAAAGCCCTACAAATCCTAAGAGCGTAAACCCTGAAACCCCAAACCCTAAGCCCCGACGTCAGGCCTTGGTTTATCGGCCTCTCAGCCGCAGAGGTAGGATTGGTTCATCAGACCAAGGCTTGATATTGCAAATCCAGACCTTGGGGGGGTTTAGGGTTTAAGTTTTAAGGTGTTGGGTAGCGTAGGATGCCAGATTTCTCAGGGTGAATGGTACTGAGAGGGGGCAGATTGCTAGCATCAACCACTGCAGAACATCTGAGGGTTATCATGAGATCAGACAATTCTGAGTAACTCACATATGGGCAGATTCCAAAATTAAGGCCCGTTTGTTTGGAGACATGCTTACCGTATTGTGTGTGGTGCATCATCAAGATGCTACCGTGTCGGGCATGCTGCTTTCCTTCCGCTGACACACAACGACTGGATGTCCAGATGTGCGCTTTTACGGTCCGTGTCTACGGTGAGATACACAGGGTAATCCTCTATATTTTCTTATATCATTGTGATATATTATGACATACTCTAATATACTATAGAATACTATGATATACAGTGCGACACTGTATTATAACATAGTCTAGTATAGTATAAGTCACTTTGAAATCTGTGCCTACCAGAAGAGGTCAGGTGTGCTTGTGGATCATCCTATGTATCCCCCTTTTAGGGGACTACACATCGGGGCAGTTTAGGGTTTTGCGTTTAGGGTTTAGTACACATGAACCTAGCGTATCCCGGCAAGTGTTGGCCTTCGGAGTGGTTGCCTTAATGCAGCAGCCAGAAGAGCTGCGCGGCAAGTTGTTTTGCAGGCTTGGAAGCAGTAGAGGCCTGAAGCTAGCGCCTCGGAAGGGGGGCACTGCTAGGCAAGTCATGGGAGGTGCCATACAAAGATGCCGTTCGTATGAAGAATAGCGAAATGCCGCAAAGCCTTTAACTGTAACCCTAAAGCCTGAGATCCTCGGAAGGCGGATATGGGGGTCTCGAGATGTTGTATGTTTAAGATTTTCAGCATTTGGTGCTTCCGAACGCATTAAGTATGATTAGATTCGTACGTAATCCACAACCATAAGGAAAGTCTAGTCGTGAAAGCGAACGCCCCTAAGCCCCAGTATATGATATTGTTTTAGTCGGTGCTGCCCCCAGACCTAAAACCGCCATCATTGAGACGTTTCCTTCTGCTTGCTTTACCGTAGAACTTTGCGGTGTAGGCCTTTAGGGTCTAGCTCATATAGATCCTATCAGGTCAAACAGGGTTTGGGAGCTATGCTTTGACACGAAGACCATTTTGAACCCTGAACTCAGCATTCAAAACCTAGAATTTGAATCATAAGAGGGCTTTGGCAACCGCAACCCCCAAAATTAGGACCACCCTACCATCATATGGTAGTGATAGGATGTGATAGGGCGCTAATTTGCAGGGTTAGTGTGGTCAAAACCCTCTTTCTTTAAAGCTTAAATCCCACACCCAAGCCCTAAACCTGCACCTGCACAATAGTGCATTTCTGCAAGACAGAAAACACGTGGCATAAAAAAGCCCTATAAGCCTAAACTCAAGAAACATAGAAACCATCTCAGGCGAGTTTGGAGCCCTCAACCAGCCCCACACCGCCATCCAAAGCGACGTCAAGGCACAGCGGTAAGGTTTTAGGGTTTAGGGTTT
>CAJNIZ010043304.1:287103-306059 GCA_905231905.1 Symbiodinium pilosum
TTAGGGGTTTAAGGGTTTAAGGGCTTAGGGGTTTAGGATTTGGGTTAGAGGGAGTGGGGAAGGGATCCCCAGATTACGAATCCTAAAATGGAATACCACAAGGAAAAGAGGATGGAAGAGTAGTGGCTCGTAGGGTTGGGAAAATTTATGTTTGTAGGGTTTCGGTTTAGGGTCTCGGGACTTGAGGCTTGGGGTTTTAGGGGAGTTTCTGTTTAAGGGTTAAGGTTTCAGGTGTTAGGCTTTGGGGTTGCGGATTTAGGAATTGGGCTTAGCTTTGGTTTAGTGCAGGGCCTCGGAATGAGGTACACCCCGCCCTAAATCCTAGGCTGTAAGACCAAAATCCATAGCTGCGTGTGAACCCCAAGCCTGCAAGCCCCTTGGGGCTTGCATCCAGGAGCCGCAGGCACTGACCGATTCCATGCTCACTCCACCACTGCTCCTAAAACGCCAATAAGCGCCAGTATGGCTTGGGGCATGTTAGATATTGGGGGTAACATAGGGATAGTGGAAAAGAAAATGGAAGCTACTATAGTATACTTCGGTTATATAGGGAATATGGGATTAAGAGGAGTTCAGGCGAGTGGGCTGCTAAAGCAAGTAGGACATGCTTGTAACAATCAGAGCTGTAACTAGATAGCAGGCAAGAAGTATCGTAGTGATCATGCTACACATAAATGGTAGTCAGGCCCCGGTGAGGGTACTGCGATTGTTGAAGTATACCGGATCCCTTTCACAAGCCTAAAATTGCTACACCATGCAGCAGCCTCTACTAAGCCACGAAGACCTTCACGGAACCTTGATATGGTAGTTTCCTTGAATCGGGGGACCCCAGTATAGACCCCAACATATTGCCTGCAAAGGCTTTGGGATACCAAAGGCCATTGGGGTTCGGTGGAGTGGCGGGCCGCTTGGAATTTTGCAGAAGTTGAAAGAAAGGTGGAAATTTAGGGCGCCAACCCTAAAACCCGAAAAGGAATAAGGTTGGGTGGATGCCTGCGTAAGCAGGGGTGAGAAGAGAGAGACAACACACCAATTCTTGGCTTGGGGCACGAGACTTGCAAGATATGCTCCCCCCCCCATACCCCTGGGTGTGTTGGGACCACGCTTGTACATAGCCTTTCCAACCGCCGCACAGCGAGACGCCCTAAACCTTAAGCTCCAAGCCCTAAACCCTAAGCGCTGGACACCTAAACCCAAAGTCTACAGGCCATGTTAGACCTGGCCAACTCATCGGACCCCTTCCTGGGCGCAACTGTCTTCCAGCCTCTTGCCAGTTTAGGTCTAGGCAGGGCAAATCCTTAAATCCTGATTACGCCCTAGACCCTAATCAGGGGTAAGGGCACCCTAAAACCCGAAACCCTAAGCTAAAACAAGGTTTAGGATTCAGGGGTGATGGAGAAACAACTGGAACAGCAAATGGAAGGTGGATTTAGATAGTGGTTTGAAGGGATTACTGGAGTAGGAAAATCTGAAGGCAAAGCCAAGTACTACCCTGTAGCGCCTTGGAACTAACCCTAAACCCTAAACCCTAAACCTGGATCACATCATGCCTGCAGGAAACCTGGTAGCATTTAATGTATATTCCTCAGTTCAGGTAAACAATTAAACCCTAAACCTGGGCACAGCCCCGAGCCAGGTGCCGAGAACTAAGATAGTGTTCCTCATTGAAGTCAAAGGTAGGGTCTAGGGTTAAAGGGTTTAGGGCTAGAGGCTTTTCAGGGTTCAGGGTTTAGCCCAGCCAACAGTTGTGCATGCGAGCATGGCAGCCGCTGAGTGCAGCTTGCAGGAAGCACTTGATCAGCGTTGGCCTACTTAGGCTCAAGCATGGAGAGTTTGCGTGCTAAACCCCTGAACCCTAAACCTATAGGGTGCAGGGTTTAGGGCATACCTCAGCCCCTGAATTCTTGGCAATTTCTGCCTGAGTGAAACAAGGAAACCCGGACTCCAAAGCCGAAGACTGCCCCTGAGGCCAAGGTTTTTTTTTTCGGTTTAAAGTCAGTTCGACCAAAATTCCCGAAACTCCGACATGGAACCTGCCACGAGCACATAGCATCGGAAAAAGTGTGAATTCTCACGTCAGGCGCTTCACCGAAAGTCCTGAAATTTCAAATCCTACAGCTTCCGACATCCGACAACTCCTCAGGCCCCACAACACCAAGCCCTAAACCCTACTCCCTTACATGGAAAATCTATTCCGTAATCCTATTCCCGAAACCCTTGCCTCCAGACCTAGATTCTATTCCCTAACCCAACCCCTAAGCCCTTACACCCTACATGATATCCCCAAAACCTAAACAGTATTCCCCTAAACCCTAAACTGCATGCACTGCATGCTCCGAAACCCTTGAAACCTATCCCCCTAGCCTGAACCCTAAACCCTAACTTAGGGATTTTAGTGTTTAGGGTTCAGGGTTTTAGGGCTTAGGGTTAAGGGGAGCCTTGTCAAATTTGCTGCCATGGGGCGCTTCGCCGCGGCCTTTGATCTCCTTGTAGCTCCGCGCAGTGTCTCGAGATGCTCGGCTCCAGGTAACCCTAGTTGGAGGTTCAGGTAGCTATCACCAAATTATACATGTATGTAGCGTGTATATATATATATGCATATGTATATATGTATGTATATGTATGTTTTACCCACCCACTGACCCACCTTTTCCCCCTCGGGCACAAAACAAAAATATGTATATATATATAATATGTGTATATGTATATATATATTTGTCAAAAAGAGGGGGTGGTTCTGCTATTTTTTCCTTCTGGGGGTGCCAAAGGAAGATGAATGGAGTGAAGGAAGTATCCTCAGATGCGAGAGTACACTATTTAGTAGTGAATGATGGAACGGATTCCTGTAGTAGACCTTTGTCATAGGCTATATACCCTTATACACCCTTACATACCCCTATATACCTTTACGTAGCCTCATATACCTTTATATACTCCTTTATCTGCGCATACAGTAACCCCCTAAACCATAGACCCTAAATGCGGGGATTGGCGCGGAGGCTTCCTTTCCAACGCAGACAGCGAAGAGGCGAAGTCGTGGGAAGATTTGGAAGCCAGCGATGAGAACAGGCGTTTTAGGGTTTAGGGATTTTTGGTAGGGAATTGGGGAGTGAATTATGTGGTTTCGGGTTTAGGGTTTAGGGTAGAGAATGAGGGATTATAGTATCTTATTAGAGTGTAATGTACGGATTCTATTCCCTTATTCGCTACTAATAACCAGCACGTTTACGGTTTAGGGACTCGAGGTCAGTGTACTTAAGGGGTATATATGGGTGGGGAGATATGTGAGGACGTACAGTGCCATACATAGGGTTGTTTAGGGATATACAGGGGAGTGGGTTCAGGGCTTTCGCACGTGGGGTTTAGGGATTCGGGATTCAGAGATATCGAATTTGAGATGTAGGGTTGAGGGTGTAGGGCATAGGGAGGCCGGCGATACGTTTCAGAGAGGAGGTCTGGGGATGTTGAATCCTTTGGGCGAGATGATTCCCGAAACCCGAAACTGCGTGGGGCGAGGGCTGCCTTGATACGGAATCTCCATACACAGGGTTCAGACTCGCAGGGTTTACTTGTAACCCCAATTGCCATCAGTTAGGGGGTAAGTACAAGTAAACTATAGGAAATAGGGGTTACAGGTAGGGTGTGGGGTTTCTCCTGTTTTTTTTTTACGGCCTACGCTGTAGGCCCCCTCAGCTCCTCAGAGCAAGCAGGTGGTAGGCGACAGGCACATTCCGTCCGCTTCTTGAATGATAGCTCATGATGAGCGACATGTTGTGGCGTAGTCACGTGCTTGTTGAGGTTTGAGACGGACACGCAAATGCTGGCCGAAAACTGTCTGGGAGTTGCATCTTTTCCGCTTTTGCTTTGCTACAGGCCAGGGGTCCGAGATGGGAAGCGCGGATACTTTCTAGGGGGTTGGTGGGAAAATGTGCTGGGATCTGGGCCGGACTTGGAATATCTACATATCCTTCATTGATTTCATGTTTCATAGAGCTCTAAAGGCCAACCAAGTACTTCTTTAAATTTGAAGATTGTAGTATGAGGAAATGAACGGAGCTCGGTACTAATCAGTCATTCCCATGTTCCTCCATCGTCCACTTTGAGGGTAATCTGTCTTTCCTTTCGCGGGAGCCCACCTGCACTAAACTAAACCTCTAGGGCTGCTACATAAATCGCCGCATATCTAAAACCGTAGACCGTAGCCCAATGTCCATTAAGTTCCCCATATGACTATGAATTATTGAGCCCCCGACCCAAACCCTGAAACCATAAGCCCAGAGCGGTTGTTTCCATCTTGTTTTCCATCATGAACCCCAAGCCCCAAAACCCGTCTGAAACCCTCTGCAGACCTGATGCTGGCAGCTACGATTACTGGCAGAAGCGTGCTGCCACCTATGACCAGGACTTGGTCACAAATCAATAAGGAGTGTATTCTATAGGCTTCGGTGAGTGTATAAAGTCGCGTCATATGGCGTCAGTTTGTGGAGAACATGAAAGAAGCCCATTCCTGACATCGGTCCTGAAGTGTCTGAGTACTGAGTGAACTGCCAAAACTATAGATAAGGACCCTGGTAGGTATATTGCTGTTAACTACTACGTTCCTACTATATTCTGCGGGTTCCCTGTTTAGGGTCCCCATTGGAGTCCCCTTACAACCCCGGGATGGAGGGTAGGGGAACTCCAGTAACCGACTCTCGCGATCAGGATATCTTCCGGTCAAGTGATGAGGACAACAAGGCTGTGGCGCGATTTGACGAGTTTTGCGGTAGGCTTTAGCTCCAGGGATGTAGTAAGAGCAATGACTACCAGTGACCACCATAGGGGTCTGGACGACATACTGCTGAGGGCATCCAACCGGACCGTGGGGGGAGACCCCACCCGAAACCCTGAACCCTAAAGCTTTGACTATGGCTCACTTCGCGGTTTTGGGCAAGTACTACTTGGAGACAGGCGCCATTTTTGGAGTTCGGGGTAACTATACAAAGGGTTGGGGGGGCTTGGTACTTGCATAACCCCTGTATAACCACATTAGGAGCATTAGTGGCCTTTTAGTTGCCCCGCTAGGTTGTATGTGACATGCAGGAATCTATTCACGCCCAACTCCATCCCCGGGCATGCCCCTACAAGTGCGTTTTGGGGCTTTAGGGTTTAGAGTTCCGGGGGTTTGGATTGAGGGCTCAGCCCAAAAATTCTGGCCGATATAGAAGTAGAAGCAGGGACTAAAATGATTACCATTATTATGATCTTGGATTCCTTGTACAACTGTGGTTTAGGATACCTTGGTTAGACCTCAAAGCCATATGAATAGCCAGTTTGAATAGTCCCTTTGAACCTCTACACTCAGTTTCTCTTTAACTGTTCATCTCCTTTCCGTTAGATGTTCCATTCTCAGGCTTCTACATGCTACGGGCTTGGCCACCTCACAGCTATAGCACCATTTCTCCTATATTACTATCATGATTATTATTGCTATTATTGCTATTATTACTGTTATTACTATTACTACTATTAGTACTATTATTACTATCATTACGATTATTACTGTTATTACTATTATTACTCTATTATCAATATTAGTATTGCTATTATTACCATTCTTGCTATTGTTATTACAATTATTACTATTATTATTACTATTATTACTATTATTACTACTACTATTATTTCGATTATTACAGATTATTATAGATTCCAGGGCCTCATCCACGGTGAGATTGACGCTGCAGCGCTGCGAGCGGAGAAAGCCCGGGGGCTTGGCAAAGGCAGGGAAGGTATCCTCCGTGGGTTTAGGGATTAGGGTTAAGGGGTTTAGGGTGGGTTTAGGGTTTAGAGTTTTAGGGTTTGGGGGTTTAGGGTGGGTTTAGGTAGAGTTTTAGGGTTTAGGGGTTTAGGGTTTAGGGGTTTAGGGGTTTAGGGTTTTAGGGTTTAGGGATTTAAGGTTTAGGGTTTAGAGTTTAGAGTGTTTGAGGGCAGGTTAGGGTGGGGTAGGGAGCGTAGGGATAGGGAGGGAGATGGATACGAAAGTCGAGTAATGAGTGCTACTGACTCCACAAGCCCCTCCAACACCGAAGCCTGAGAGCTGCACTAAACCCTAAACTCTAAACACCGCCCTGGGATCTACAACTCCAGGGCCCAGCAGCGTCCTAAACCTGCAGCAGCCCATTGTATAGCTTTTCTGGGTTTAGGGTTTTTAGCCCTATGACTTCCATGCAGCGAAGTCCTGAACCGTACATCCCAAAATTGGCTTCCTGGGGTCTAATTAGTAGCCAGTATGTCGGGATTATATAGGGATGATGTTCCTCTATTCCCTACTAGCAGAACGCAATGTGCCATTCCCTTATTCCTTATAACCACCAGTAAACAGACGGCCACGAAGGGGACGCGCCAGCAGCGGCTTCTAAGCTTGTGGCTGTAGATGCTGGGTGTGGACCAGGCTGGGACTCACGAGCCTGGAAAGGGTTTAGGGGTTAGGGTTTCGGGTTTAGGGGTTAGGGTTTAGGGGTTAGGGTTTAGGGTTTAGGGCTCAGGGTTTAGGGCTTAGGGTTTAAGGCTTAGAGTTAAGGGTTTGGGGTTTAGGGCTTAGGATTTGGAGTTTAGGTTTAGGGCTTGGTTTAGGGGTTCGGGTTTCGGGCACAGGCTTCAGGCTGCAGAGCTTGTGCAAGAATTCCTACACAGTCAGCTCATAGGTTGGGTCAATCCCCCACCCAGTACTGGGTACCACAATGGACTATTATAGGTATATAAAGGCCTTCTTAATTCCATATTAACGCGCTATTACTATAGGGGGAATGGCGGAACTGACAAGTTGTCCAGGTTGTAATTACAATTTGCTCGCTCCACATGGCGCATGGTTGTTGTATCTTGGAAAAGCTCCCAAACATGATAATGCTCCGGGCTATATATCGAGCCAGTATTCAGGAGATTCAGGGTTTTAGGCACAGCTTCCCCGAGAGCCCAGTAAGATTTGATTAAAGAATATTCTTAAAATCAATTTAGGGGCTCTATTTCATTTGAGGGATGTTCCTCGATTAAGGTAACTTGGTTCAGTACGTTTGGCTTTTTGAATTAGGGAGTGTAGGGAGGTTCAAGGTTGTAGGTTGGAGGGGTCGGGCCTTGTCGGGTATGTGCCAGGATATGTAAAGATTCAGAATTAGATAACTTAGATACACACCAGCAGAAAGATACACAGTGGGAAAACAATGGCCCTACTGACATTATTACAATACGGCAGAGGATTCAACCTAAACCCTAATCCCTGTATAGCACCGTTATCGTAGCTTCAATTGTTTCTTTTCCACTATCCCAATATGACCCCAACATAACCCTAAACCCGAAACCGGTTCTTTGGGTTCGGGTTCAGGGGTGAGGTTTGTAGTTTCCAGCATCGCAATGCTGAATCCTGAAGCCCAACATCTGTCTTCCAGTTGGGGGAGTAAAACGCCTTAGCGCCTGGGACTAACGGTTTTGGCGTGGTAGTTCTCTTGAAGCTTCCGATGCAAAGCCCCCGAAAAGCGCAGCGTCCTTGCGAAACCATCTGCAGGTTAAGCTTTCAGGTCTAGTTTACAGGGCGGCCGCATGCACCTTCAGCCAACCCCCCCAACATGCATCCTCTGCAAACGAATGAGCTATAGTCTAAACTCCTCAAAAGGAGTTGTCGAAACAAGGAGTTTAGACTATAGCTGGAAGAGCCCAGTCATCCTTAAGAAGGCCTGTTGTCCCCAGTAATCCTGAATCTAGTGGGTAGGTTTCAAAATTTGCAGGGGTTTATGGCGGGTTATGTAGGGGTACATCGGGTTTAGGGTCTAGGGTAGTTTCCAAAATTAGGTTCCCAATTTCGGACCCAGAAATATTAGGTGCCATAAAATCATCTAGAACCAAAAGGGGCCGTAATTTTGAGGACAGCTCTAGTAGCCACATGACTTACAAGACTGGTGCTTAAGGGGAAGTGGGGGAGCATGTCCCTGGGAATGGGTTTAGGGTTTAGGGTGTATGGTCCCTGCATTTGCTCCCCACTCCCCCCTGCAGGCGAGTAGGATGATGCCCAACTTAAAAAAGGACACGATGGCTGACTCCTCAACTCTTCAAGGGTTCTTGCTATAGCATTTGGGCACCGCAAAACCTGAACCGTCAATCCTAGCCACAGAAACAACCCTATGTATGCATGTACGTATGTACGTATGTACGTACGTACGTACGTACGTACGTATGTATGTATGTATGTATGTATGTGCGTATGTATGCATGTACGTATGTATGTACGTGCGTACGTACGTACCAACAATCTCCATATGCCCTATCTTTGTACGTATTTACCCCCGCATACCCCTACAACCCCTTTCAAGGGGACCAGTGACATGAAATGCAGGTCTTTGGCTCGATGCTTTGAGCAAAAGCTTCGGCCGAGTTGTGGGCATCGATCAATCGCCAAACTTGTTAGACAAGGCTTCGGGCTTTTGGGGGAAGGCTTTAGGGTTTAGGCGAGGCTTTTTGCGGCGTAGGGCTTAAGGGTTTGGAGTTTTAGGAAATGGAAGGCCTGATTGGAGGGTCAGGCTAGGGGGTTGCTTTTCTGCAAGCAGACATGGAGCCTCAGGGTTTAGGGTCCAGGGTTGTTCAGCGACCCCTGTCACACCCTTGCAGAGACGTACCGAACACAGGCGAAGGAGGACAATGAGCATCTTCTCCATGACAAGCACGCCAAGGCCTGAATGCTGCCCGAATCTGTAGTTTTCTGGTGAGGTGAGGTGTACCTGCTAGTCATGCTATGTCCCTCCTTCCGGGCATTGCACATACAGCTGGTCTATTCTGGTATGTGGCAGGGTTTGAGTGCCCCCCTGCATCCCCACAGTCCGAAGGCCTTCCCTCTTGAAGACCACCCTGTTGGGGGTTTAGGGTTTACTTTTTAGAGCTGACGCTAGACCAGAAACCACTAAAAATTTCCAAAGCCACCCCATGTGATAGTTTTCATAAATATAAACCCCATTATATAATTATCCTTCTGATAGGGACCCCCAAAAAATCATTCATTTTGGGACACCTGTTAAGAAACCTTGCATTTGCATTTCGTCATGGACCACTATCAGGTGAGTTGTATTTTTACCAGATACTGTAGTACTGTAGTCCGCAGAGTAAGACAGTATATATATATATACCCTCCCTTTCGGTATACTGATTTATGAGAAGAATATGATCGTATTTGGTTCAACCACAAACAAGCTAACTCAGATCCTTTAGCCCCAAACTTTACATATCCCCATGTATACCTATCCCCTTAACAGTAGTGGATTACCTGGCTTTTCACTTTCTATCTTCTTTTCTATGTGATTCGCCATCATTGGGGCAGTATGCCTATACATCACTACATCCTAAACCCTAAACCCTAATCATTACTTTCATTGTTATAACTCCGGCTAGAAGCTGCCTAGCAGAACACCCGTCCTTCTCTTTAGTGCCCAACCGTGGCCAACGTTGCTGTGGCGGCAGAGAGCTCGGAAAAGCTTCGACTACGTGCTGGTGTACACGTTGCAGCCGCACTTCAGGTGCGATGTTGAAGAAAGAAGGGCGCAAAATGCGAGTGCCTGGCATGGTCAGCTGCAGCAGGCACCTGCGCCTCCAGGCAGAAGCGGCAGGCACAGGAAGCCCAACAGCAGGTCAAGGCTGAAGAGCAGGAAGTAGAGACGGAGGAGGAAGCCGTGCAGGAGGACGAGGATTTCGTGAGCTTGGGACATCGAGCACGAGTTTGACCAAGATTGGTCGCTGGAGGCGTACATGTGGATGTACCATGCGGCGCCAGCGCAGACTCCAGTGATGGCCCCACCGGTACAGTCCTTGAAGGACAGCAGTGCGTCGGCATAGGAAACCTGCGCAAAGAAAATCCTTCATGCTGGGCCAGGGGTTGCCTTCTGCTTTTTTGCGGATGGTCCTTTCAGCATGGACGTCTTCTTGCACATCAACGTAGTGAAAGCGATCTGGCCAGATGATTTTCCTGGTTTGCCCGCCGTCGGCCAGGAGATCGAATTCAAGCTCGGCGAAAACACAGTGAGGCCTTGGGCAACTTGGGCGCGTGTCGTCGGGCCGGCGCTTCCCGTGGACAAGGTCAAGGTCCCTGCCAGCTCGCTGAGCTCTGTTTTAAAGAGACCTGCTGAGCAGATCCGGGAGTCAAATCCGAACAAGGCTGGATGGCTCAGGCTCCTTGACGTGCTGGGCATGGACCAGCTCCAAGCTTCTGTGAATGCTCACTCCCGAGAAGGAGCCATCCCAGAGTCAGTCGTGAATAGATTGCATGACCTGGCCGTCTGTGTCATGGCACCAACGCACGCTGTAGTTGATGCATTTATTGGCTGGCCATGTCCCCGCATTGCAGATTCCGAACACGCTTCTGAGTTCCATTTGAGGCTGGAATAAGAGGACTTCAGCGCTGAGAACGCCAAGCCGCAGGCCGAACGCTTGTGGATTCGCGCTGAGAAGGCATGCTATATGACTGCCATAGAACCCAGCTCCCTGGACCGACAGTGGACGTGGCAGCTACAACAGCAGCGCGCCATGCCGGGCATTCGCAGCATCATGGAACCCACATGGCAGCTACAACAGCAGCGCGCTATGGTTGGCATCCGCATCGCCTCTCTGGACCGACAGCGGACATGGCAGCATATGGCAGCTACAACGGCCACAAGAAGAAGTGTTGGATCCCGATGGCAAGGGCAAGGTGCAGTCATCTTAAAAGCGAGCGAAGAGGGAAGTGCTAAGTGAGAGGCCGCAGGTGACCGTAGCCTCGACGGAGACAGTCAAAATGAGGGTCTTCCTGAAGTGACTCAGCATGTGCAAAGTGTAGAGCGGGATCATCTTCTAAGCAGTGCAGAAGGCTCGGCTGTACAGTAGCTGGGTTGCCGGTGAAGTTCACAGGGAAAAAGGGGTCCGCCTAGATGGAGAACGATTTACGAGGTTTCTTGCCAACCAGCTCTTGCAACGGGGAGGGTGAGCCGTATGGCGCTCGGCTCAGCATGGTGCGTTGCAAATGGCGGAAAGTGCATTTTTCTAGGGCTCTTCCGTGGGCTTGAGGGCGGAACTTGCCTGGGCCACCGGCACTTTACCCCTGGATCGGCAGGTGTAAAAAGAACGTTTTAAAAATCCCTAAACCTTAACCGTGTAGCCTACATACACCTTTGAAGGGACCGGGGGCTTCCACGCCATTTTCCAAGCAGAAAACAACTTAGGTGGAGTTGCACCCTGCCGTGGACTTGGCGCAACCATGTACCAAAGAGTATGCCCCCGATGGCCAGGAGCTTGGACTTCAGTTCTTCAGGATTTGGCGTTAAGGGTGTAGGGTTTAGGGCTTGGGATTTAAGATGTAGGGTCTACGGTTTAGGTTTATGATTTTGGTGGGCTAAGTTTGGGCTAGGCCCCAATGCAGCAACAAATGTATAGTGGGCATTTACTGCGGGGAAGAAGCTTGTAAAAGAGTGAAACAGTGTCTCTTTTGGTCACTAGCAGTTCGGTGGTTTAACCATTTGTGAAGTAATTTGGAATAGCGTTTTTAGGATCCTGGAGTAATCTCTCGTCCGCCCCGGACACATGGGTTGCCCACCGCCCTATCCTAGGATACACTCAACAGAATGCTTTCTAGGGTTTAGCGTACAGGGTTTAGGGTGCTCTTTGAATTTTTTAGGAGAGACGGCAATCCGCATTTCCAAGCCGCCTTGGCGCACGTGAACTTCACTTCAAAAGTTTGCCCTCTCTTGGACTCACATGTCGCATCGTTTTTTTTACAGATTGCCGTCTACATGAAGCCTTTTTTCAAGCTCCATGTTAACTTGGGAAGGGTAAACGTTGGACAATACGTAAGAATCGAAGCCGTGTGGTACTAAAGGGACCGGCTAAAGATGCGTTTGGTTTTTCGACTGCAGTCAAGAACGAAAATGCTTTCATCGAACCGTTGAAACACCTCAAGTCCTACAAGCCTGGATCCTTGCTCCGTATTCTTGTATTTGTTCGTGGTATGGGAAGCGATCAAGTAGCCCAAAAAGTCCTCGTTCTTTTCTACGAAAATAAGACCTTCATATCCCCTCACTGCAATTTTTGTGCAGGTAGGGATTTCGAAGTCAATGCTAGACATGTCCATTGATACTTGTACCCTCGCCTTTGCCATGGCACATTTGTAGCGTCTTATATCATACGTTCCTTAAGCACCCCCGCGGTACTTCGCCCTCCCCTGAACCCTCGGGTTTCTTTTGTTTGCTCCAAGTAACCCTGGAATTGGAAGAATGAGCGTCGGCGCTGGCAGGGGAACGTGGTTTGTTGTGAAGAAAGAGCACGTAAGGGAGCGAGAGAGAGAGACAGAAGAAGAAAATCACATCCAATTGGGTTTAGGGCTTAGGAAAAAAGGGGCAAACCATGGTGGGTGTATGATGGGGCGGCCTAAACCCTAAACCCAACCTGGGGGGGATCCTGGGGAACCCATTTAAGCATTTCTCAAAACAGTCCCTGTATTATCTCTGACAGGGAGCCCAAATCTCTACATATAGCTAGGGTCGCAAGAGTATTTCTATTTTGAGAATTTCCCTGTTCAGAGGAGTTCTGCGGGCCTTCTGTGCCGGGTACCGCGCACAGCGCAGATCTTGTGGCTAGCTTCAACGTCCTCCTCTCTCCGCCTCTCAGGGGCATCCATTTAGACTTGGAGGTTGTTGGAAAATGATTTCGTTTTGGGTACCAAAGTTTTGGGGGCTGTATTGCCAGAGGGACCCGACAGGTTACCCCGATCTTGACAGCCTTCCATTCTGGTTGTAGAAAGTCTTTTTTGAGGCTCCAAAGCCCGATATTGAAAGTGTTCTGGGGTAGAGTCTTTAGTGTTCCAAATACTCAGTACACGAACCCTTTTTGAAAATGGGTGCTTATTTTACCCAGGTCCAATTTTACAAAGCCTGCCAGAGGTGGAGGTCTTATTTGGCGAAGGCTCAATGTGCAAAGTTGATGGAAGGTCGATGGTTTGATACTAACCAAACTCCAATCTACGAAGCGTAAACCCTAAACACTAAACCACGTGTAATATTACAAGGTAGAGATGTTTTGTTGTGTCGAGCCCCAATTCACGACGTTTTTCAGAGGAGCAGGGCCTTCGGTGCCCTTGAACCCAGCCGAGTATTACATGCCCAAGATAGAGCTCCTTCACCCCAAGTCTTAACCCCTAAAACCTAAAACCGGTAAGGGTTGAGGGTGTAGGGGGAATCCTTATCTTAACCATATCCTTGCATGTACTGCCAAGGAGCAAGGAGGCGAGAGAGCCCCGCGGCTTTTCTTCAGCCCTCTAGGGTGGATAGGGTTTAGGGGTTTGGGGCTTAGGGTGTAGGTTTTAGGGTCTCGCCAAAACTCCACGCAAAAGCCCATACAACCTGAAGCCCGACACCAATCATAAAGCCCTGTACGTATGTACATACCTACTCACAGACATATAGCATGCAAAACAAATCCTGAACACGTTTCGGGTTCTCAGGCTTAAGGCTGAGAGGCTGGAAAAAGACCGGCTGCTTTCACACATTTTAAGGCTCAGAGTTTACTTGCTTGTGCTTCAGAGGGCGGGTGGATACCTACAGAAAAGTGTGTATATTTGATAATCCCTTCTCATTGTCGTTGCTTTCCGGTTTCAATCCCCTTGACGCACCGGCAAGTTTGGCTTGCTCACTCAAATGTTGGCTTTGGTCTTTCGAGGGCTTTTTTATGGGTGAAACAATCAAGAGTTGGGTCCCCGTATTGATGAGGAACTCCCTTCACGCAGATGTGTACCCAGGCACCCCCTGCTTTAAACCCTTAAATCAGAAAGGCGAACCCAAATACGCGCAGAGCCATGTTGGAGGGAGGCCCCAAACCTTAGGGCTTACGATTAAAGGCTTAGGGATTAGCTGTAACCCCAGCCCGCTACAATTGACTAGTATGCACACGACACCCTAATTAGTAGGCACAGCCCCTAAAATGATACGTATGTGGGGCTACACATAAATTGTAAACCTCATATATACAGGTGACAGTTTCCACCTCATGTTCCATTTCCTGTTCCATTTGGTTCTCCATTATCCTGAAACCTTTACACTATCAATCCTCGGGCCGTAAACCTTACTCAGATGAGTTGTGAGGAAGACCAAGCCCCTAAACCCTATACCCCTAAACCCTATACCCTAAACCAGGGTTTAGTTGCCAAAGCGCAGGAAGCCCCGGAACAGACTTTCTTTGCCGTGCCTGCACTGCCACGCGATGCGCGTGTCTAAACCCTAAAGCCCCAAATATTGTGAGGAATATCCTGCGGCGGGAGGTTGAGATGCTCCGACCAGCCACCGCAGCTGAAGTTGGATTTGGGTGTAGGGGATTTAGGGGTTTTAGGGGTTTCATGGGTTTTAGGGGTTTAGGGGTTAGGGCTCAGGGGTTGTGGCTTTAGGGGGTTAAGGTTTTGGGTTTTGTGGTTTAGGGTTGTACCCGTGGGTTTGGACCCATGAAGCATGAAACGTGGATCTTCATTGAGGGACTTTTGGGTTAAACCCATGGGCACACAGCTTGCGCGTACAAACTTTAAGTCGTTCCGTCAGACGCTTTGGGTTTTGAGTTCAGTCTTTTCAGTGTTTACATCGCAAGGTAGCGAGGTAGGTCTGCTGCCACTCTCTGCTTGCGCGGATTGTCCTAGCCTAATTTGAATTTTAACCTGTTCAGAGGCTGGGGAGCTCAGCAGCTAGGTCTTACACGCTTCTGTTGTGAAGGTATTTATTGCTTTGGGTGTAGTGCTTAGTGGGAGAATGGTTTCAGGGTTTTGGAGGTGGCGATTGGGGGCTGGGGGTTCATTTGTTTAGCAAAGGCTTCCTGGAGCAAAGTTTGGGATGTTGGGGCATCTACTTTGTTGATCTTGGGGTTTAGTTGAGTTTTCAGGTTTAGGGTTTATGGCTTAGGGTCTGTGCAGGGTTTATCTAAGAGGCATGAGGATCTGATGGCAAAGAACACCACTTACAGAACGGGTCTCCCTTGCATACGCCTTCAAGTCTCGCAAGGAGCTGCGCGCCTTTTCAACCCCAGATCCTCAAACCTGAAAATCTAAATCCAACATGCAGACCCTGAAGCCTAAACCCGTCCTAATCCTAAATAACCCTCAAACCTGAACCTCAAGTCGTACAGCCTAAAGCATGGCCCTTACTCCTCAAACATAGACTCGCCACCACCTTAAATCCTACATCCTGAATCCCAAACCCTCGACTCCGAATCTTGAAGCCTAAAGCCCTACATTCTAAACCCTAAAAGTACTTTCCATATTAGTTTCCATTTTCCCTACATAGACCCGAGGCCCTAAATAGTAGTTTCCATTGTCTTTTCCATCCAAAGCTCTAAGGCCCCTGGTTCGACCTTGCTTCTGCTGGTGCCCAGCGCAGAGTCCTACCGCGCCGTTCGGAAGATGTACCGAAAGCTAGGTCGGGTTTGGGGTATAGGCTCTTAGGGTATGCGCTTTAGGCTTTGGGGTTTAGGTTTAAGGTGGCGGGTTTGGGGCTTTAGGCTCACAATCTGAGACTTTCTCATGGAAGGTTTGATATAAATTCCATGAAGCACGTCCGCATGGGAGTCCTGCAGCATACTCATGCTGCCGATAGCACTCCAGGATGTCAGGAAACACTTCTGAGATTTTGAAGTCTGAAGCCATAGATTTCAGACAGATGCTTATAGAGAAATGGTAAGGCTTTTGCACAGCTTAAGCCCGATTCATAAACCCCCTCCTTTGAAGGGCCTTAATATTAGGATCCCTATAATAACCCCCACTAAGGGGAGGGCATTTATTAATTAGGGGTCTACATTAACAACCCTAACCCCTAAACCCTAAATAGTAGTTTCCATTTTCTTTTCCATTATCCCTATAATCCATATAACCCCAATGTAACCCCAATTAGGGGTCTTCTTTTAGGGCGAGCCCATGTTCCTGCAGGTGGGTTAGAAAGTGGCCTGGGCCGCTACGTCGACTACCTGTGCCCTGGGTCATGTTAGACAAGTTGATGGTCCCTTCTAAAGGGTTTAGGGGTTCTAGTTTATACTGCGGGCGTAGAAGGATCGTCAGTAAGGGAGATTGGGCCAAGAATGGGTTAACAGGGAACAGAGAAAGAGACCACCACATAATTTGAGCAGGTAAAGCTTGGGGTGTAGCACTGTTAGGGTTTACGGTTGAGGGTGATGTGTAGTGGCAGCAGCAAAAATCTTTTGTTCCAGCAGGTACGATCACCCGGATGAGGAGTCGGACAACGTGTTTCGTGTCTTTGCCCTTACAAAGCACTACACCAAGAAGGACTCGTGGGGGCTTCAAGGTAGATTGCGTTCAGGCATTGGGAAAGCTTAGGGTTAGGGGTTCCCTGCACGCTCCATCTGTTTTGTAGCTTGCAGCTTTTCAATGAGTGTTGAGATGTTTAACGTCTGCAGGGGGTGGTCTGGGTTGGACCTTGGCATAATCAGAAAGTCCGGGGCATTAAGGTCATGTCTTGTGCCCATGGATGTCTGCACCCCCTTTTAATTTCCTTCACACATCACATGAAAGCCCTTCACCTTTCAACACTTCCTTCAAATTCATGTCATATGTGTATATGCGAGTTTCCATAAAGCAGAGGTCCCCGAGATGGACCCTAATATATTGCAATCCTTCACATGAGGACTCCCCAAAAGGGCCCCTGAGGTATGGAACCCCCAATGCATATGTACCCTGTACCCACAGAGGCTAGCAGGGCTTTTGTGTAAGGAAGGAGAGCAAAGCTTAGCGCCCACAGCCGGAACGCTTCCCTTTACCATAACCCTCCACTCTGCATTTCCCAAACATCTCCAAACCTTCAGCCATAAACTCTATCAAAGGCCCAAGTGTTAAACCCTATGTATGCCCCAAAACCTTACACTCCCTTCAAGCCCCAAACCCTATAAAAGCAGACACAAGCCCTAAACCTTGCTCCCTAAGCCCTGGACCCTCTTCAATCACGGAACCCTGACTGCAATCAAGCCTATAGACCCTAAGCACCCTAAATCCTAAAAGCCCCAAACCCTAAACCCTGATCCCCTAAACATCCATAAAACCTAAACTCTGAGACCCTAAACATCCCTTAGCTTCCTACCCCCAAACCCCTACACCCTAAGACCCTACATCCCAGAGCCTGCTCCAGGAAGCTTGCTCCATGGTTGAGGCAGCAGGCCTTGAGTGCGAGAAAGTTCTCAGCTACTGGGCTGTTTTAGTTTTTAAGGCTTTCTAGGGTTTAGAGGTTTTGGGGCTTAGGGATGTTGAGAGTTTGTTTAGGGTTTACTAGGTTCACCTTAGGCATCCTTTACGTATCATGTTTGGTGTATGGATTTTCAATTTTTCGTGAATAAAGATCGTCTTCCTTGCTTCCTGGGAGGAAGTGTGGCTACCCTGAACCCCTAGCCCTAAATCCTAAACGCATATATCCATCCCTAAGCACGCAGGGATTTCTCAAGCCCGTAGGGGGCTTGTAGGGATAGGTGCCAACTTGGTGGTTCCAGATTCCTCGCATGATTACGGTATAGGGTTGAGGGTGTAGGGTGCAGATAGACCTCAATATGTTTGGAAGAATAAATATCCCCTGATACCTACTGCGCCGAAAGATATGCCTACCTGACGCTTAAAAGGCTCTCTCGCAACAGCCTAGAGGCTGGGTCCCTTTGGTAGTTTAGTATCATTAAATGAATTATGTCGAATGTTGACTGCAGTCCAGACCAAGACCAGAGTAAGGATATACATTTGAACATCCATATGGCTGTAGGAGTTATTAGAGGCACATGATCATCATAGGGTCCTCTTTGGAAGGTTCAGGAAAACAACCTTCATATTACAGGAAGTGAGGAGCCAGTAGAACCTTAGCCTGCAGTAGAATAAAGCTTCTATATAGCCCATTATAGTAGTTTCCATTTTCTTTTCCATTATCCCGATATAACCCCAATATAATCCCTATATATCCCCAATGTAACCCCAATATAATCCCTATATATCCCCAATATAACCCCAATATAATCCCTATATATCCCCAACATAACCCCGATATTACCCCAGTGAGGCTTCCCGATGCGGTGGAGGTTCGTCTTTCCCTTTGCCTCGGATGAGGTGGCGAGAGTTTGGCGTGCTTCTAACATTGGGGTTTCCCAGAATCAAGGATGATTGCTCCTATAATAAGGTCTAACATGGGGGTTTCCCAAACTCAGTGATGATTACTCCTATAATACGGACTAGGGTACTCCTGGAATGGGGTTTCCCAGAATCAATGATGATTGTTCCTATGATAAGGCTACGGGTGCTCGAGTGCGAAAGAGGAGGACCACTATTTATGATTCAGGGCAAAGCGGCCATCGATGCCTACGCCGATCCACACCCTGCGAGAACAAGACCACGACAGGGTAAAGGGATATGTACAGTACCCACAAAGGGAGAAACATAGGATGAACTATCTATGCACCTTTACCATCCTCGAAGCTTCTTATGCTTAAGCCCCGAAGAGAAATTCCTAGGCTGCGAAACTGGGCGGAGTGATGTCGAGGGTTGCCCCTTGGGGGTAAAGATATATTTTTGGGGCACTATATATTTATTGGGATTTGTGGCTCAGGAGACTGAATGATTAGGTTAATGATGGCGAGACGTGGGGTTATAGCTATAGGGCTTATATGGGGGTTTCCCAAAGTTAGGGGTACCATTTTGGGAGTTCTAACAATAGGGATGGTAGTATTTTGGGGTCTCTACTGGGGCCCCCTCATTCTGGGAAATTACCATGTATCCTCATATATTGCAGCGGTTTATAGTGCTGCTAGGCATCCCAAACCCTACACTTAGACTGTGACCTCAGAAGGCGTACCAGACTTTGGCGAAGCAGCCTCCTGCGCATGAGTTTCCCAGTTGCACTTATGTGTCAGCAGCGGGAGCCCAGTACGTACTTGCATACCAAGGTTCAGGCTTGAGGGCTTAG
>CAJNIZ010043305.1:1025-15323 GCA_905231905.1 Symbiodinium pilosum
GGTCCAAAGGAAAACTCCCTGAAAGAAGGGGCATCCTGCCAGCCTGCATGGAGCTCGGGTAAGCTGTCGAGGGCGTCGCCAATGGCGAGCGATGGACGGACGGTGCCTAGCAGATCAGCGGCAAAACAAAATGGGAGCCGCGAAGTGCTCAGGTTGAATGGACCTAGATCCAACTGCAGGGAAGTGCACTACTAACTTCATATGAGCTACAGTCTAAACTCCGAGCATCCCCTTTAGTAACCCCTATAATGCTCCCATCCATAATCGCGTATATAACCCCTGTAAGGAGTTAGACTAGAGCTCAGATCAGTTCCTTCCAGCCATCTCTAAAAGGATGACGTACTGAAGCAGTGCGCAATAATGAAACTATGGTTAACATTTCGAGAGAGGGCTCTTTGGTTGATATTTCATCTTCATTGTAGTAACACAAGTAACGGTAGTACTACTTGTAATAACAATAGTCTGAAATAATCTGAATATATATATATATAGATATATAAGGTTCATTCTGTAATGCGCAAGCTTGGCTGCTTCAGCAGGGCTACACGGGATGTAGTAGTTTCCCTAAATAGGCGGACCCTAATGTAGACCCCAAATTACGATAATCCTTTCGTATAGGACGCGCCCCGCCCCCCCCCCCCTCCCAGAAAAAAAAGAAGTACACCTAAAGGGAAACCCTGAACTATCTCTATATATCCCTATCTAACCCTATATATATCCCTGTAAACCTTGGGAAACCCCATATGTGGGGATTATGTAAAGGGTCTCTCTGACGAATTAGAATACGTGTGGGTTTAGCGTTTGGGGATTTAGGGTTTGGAGCCGTTTCTAGGAACTCTAGGGGTATATTGGGTTAATTATTGCCAGGGATACTCCCCTCTATCCTTCGGCTTAGGGTTTAGAATGTAGCCCCCTAAGCCCTAAATCGCCACTGCCTGTCGACTTCGTACCCTGCTTCCCAGACCACATCCCGAACCCAGAGCCTTGTTAGGATTTAGGGTTCGTGGCGCCACGAAACGTTCAAACCAGCAAACTCCGCTGTTCAAACAACATGTTTGGCAAATATGATGTTAGCGATGCCCTCAACGCCAGGCCACAGTACTTAGATGCGGCCGGGTGCAGTGCCAGATGTCTTGAAGTCTTGTGAGGTTACAAGTTTCATCAGCTTCCTGCCTGGTATAGTTTGCATAATTTCCCATGGCTGTCACTCAGACTTGACTCTCCATTTCTACTGTTTCAGGCCCCCTGAGAACGAAACAAATATGGGGCTTCCCCAAAAAATAGGGGTACCTTTTTGGTGGCTCTTATAATAAGGACTATAATATTTTAGTGTATATATTGGGGTCCCTTATTCAGGGAAACTACTATATGACCCCTAAAGGATCCGAAAAATGGAACCTCCCCAATATGAACCCATTACTACATTGGAGAAGCTAGGCGATTATTAGGGGGTTCCATTTTTTGGAAGCCTAAACCCTAAACCCTAAACTCTGAACCCTTAACCCTAAACCCCTATCTCCATAAACCCATAAACCCATCAACCCCTAAACCCCTGGGTATTGCAGAAGGATAAGGGTGTAGTTTCCCTAAATTAGGGTACCCCAACTTATACCCCAATATACTATAGTCCTTACTATAGGGACCCCCAAAATGGTACCCTAAACCCCTAAACCCCTAATTTTGGGAAACCCCCAGTGAGCTTCTGCGCCTGGCTTGCTTGAGGGGAACGCGCTTGTCGACCTCGCGGCCAAAAGGAGTGACTGTTGCATGCACACATTAGGTGGGTTTGGGATTGGGCAACGTTGTCTGAGACAAGCAAACTTGTGCTAAGCCTTTTTGGGGCCCAAACGTAGTTTCAGGTTCTTTGCTGTCAGAGTTGACGACGGACTGTAAGTTTCGGCAATCAGGAGCAGTTCGTTGAAGATTTTGCAGTAGAAAATCACGTGCTATCTAGCAGGCATCCCATACCCTTGTACCCAAAAAAGTTGCCACCGCATACACCAAAGCCTAACTTAGTCGAGATGCCCAGTGATAGATTCCTGGCACTGACTCGGTGACTAGCCCTTCGCCGCGCGATTACGACCAGATGGATCCTACCTCCACGTTAAACCAGGAGCAAACTCTAGGGATCCAAGTACACAAGTAATACCTACATTGGGCCCCAAAGTCTGTAAATATTCCTATTACCTACATTGGGCTATTTGGATCCCTAGGGAAACTCTTACTCTCACAGCTCTAGGCCGGCCGTCCGAAACCGAAACCCCGTAGACGCGCCAGCAGTCCCTTCCTCCCTTCATAGAACAATTCAACCATGTGCCACGGTAGCTTTTTTGATATTGTATAGAAGGCCTCATGAGGATCCCCTACCCCTGAATGAAGCCTATAGTCTCTCTTAAGTAGATAGAATATGGGGTATATGGGGATCTGACTATAATATACCCACAAGCCATATCCTATCTACTTAAGGCAGACTATACCCTAAACCCTAAATTGTAGTTTCCATTTTCTTTTCCATTCCCCTTATATAACCCCTATATTCTATCTACGTAAGGGGGGCTATATCAGGACAAGGGCAGATGAAACTTTCAGCACTCGGAGCCGGACTCATGGCTCCAGTCGTCCCTCCAGTCATCCTGGGATCCTTGGGCTTATAGTCCTCCCCTAAGTAGATAGAATATAGGGGTTATATGGGGGTAATGAGAAAAGACAATGGAAACTACAATTTAGGGTTGAGGGTATAGTCCCTCTTAAGTAGATAGAATATGGCTTTTGGGTTTATTATAGTAACATCCCCATATACCCCATATTCTATCTACTAAAGAGGGACTATACATTGCGAGATGCGAAGATCTCACACTGCTAGCATGCAAGCAAGATCAGGGATTCCACGACGTGAGCGTCGCTGAAACACCCTGCATCAACTTCCTCATTTCCCCATAGGCGGTGCTGGCTGTTTGTTCGGTGCGAGGTTGTCACACCCTGTAGGGTTCCTCTACACCATCCCTTATATATCCCAAACAGTCTAGGGGCCGCCTTCTTGGAGAACTATTTGAATTTGCATGGTTTGAATTTGAACTCCTCGAATCCGTGATCTGCGTGCGAAAGCTGCAATCTTACCTTCGCATGGCTTTTGCTGCCCGTGTCAGCTGCTGACCAGCATCCGTCTACCCAAGCAGCAACCGCCGCTCATATGGGAGTTTATGCAGAAGCTCCTTGCTATAGTATTTCAATATTCTTTTCCAGTATCCCTATATAACCCAAATATATGCCCTATTATAATGAGGTAGTTTCCATTTTCTTTTCCATTATCCCTATGGATCCCTAAACCCTAAACCCTGGTCCATGATTGGGACTATAGCATTCCTTTTTAATCCCTCATATACTCGTGGGGTCTCTAAGGCGCCTCTTTTTGAGAAACAACCCTGCATGTCTCTCCATACACCTCCCGAGACTACGGGAATCTCTACCTCGCCGCGGCCGTGACTTGATGTTTAGGTTTTTGGTTCTTTTTGTTGGCGCGTTTTCTCCGCTTGCACGTTCAGGGTTAAGGGCTCAGGGTTTTCAGCCCATGACAGCTTGGGAATAACGACCTTGCCGCGTCATGTCCTTTCCCGTGGCTCCTTGATTGGAGAAGGTACCTCCTCCAAAAATGCTTACTGGAGGCTTGTTTTGGGGCTTTGAATCCAAAGGATGTAAGGAGCTAGTTGCTCAAGCAAGTGGTCTCATGATCTCGCATGAGGCAAAACAAGCCATCTCGCTCACAGATCTTCATCAATCCACATTTGGCGCTGGTAGAGAAATCTAAAGTCTGACTCAGCAAACAAATTGCCGGATCTTCCAGAAACCTCGTTTGAAGGGAAGAGAACCAGGTTCTTGTCCGACATCATGCATTTCCTTGCCTCTGACCATAACGGAGCCCTTCCCCCCAAGACAGAACAAACCAGCTGCCTAGGGGAGTTTCTTACGGGAGGACCTTAAAACCTCAACCTGAACCCTGAGAAGAGACCGCGTCTTTCCATTTCGGTGGGTGAAAGCTGAGTCAGCCACAGGTCGGAGCGGCATGGGACGGCCAGAAATGTTCGCCTGCGGTTTGGGGTGAAGAGTTTGGGGCTTATGGCTTGTGAGTTCGCAGTATCGGTTTAAGTCACGACAAATTTCGGTGTTCCCTCTCTGAACGGCATATTCCCAAAGTATGAAAGATGTTAGAAGAGACTTTGTACTGGGCATTGCTCCCAGCCTTATCCAGGGGGCCTTTGATCCCTGAGCTCTGCCTGTAATTCCCTAACTGAGCCAAGAATACATGTCACCAGCTTCAACTCAAGTCTACCCTCCCCCAAGCCTAACATGGAGGCCCAAAGCGGGCCGAAAAAGAATAAACAACAAAAAAAGGCTATCCTTTCACAAGGGCCTATGAGGCTCACTGGGGGAAGAGGACGTTCTCAAGGGACCCTCAATCCTGAACACGCCCCAACACAAATCACATCAAGCAATGCCCAGTAGGACCAAAAAAGCCGGGTCCTCCTGTCTGTGCAACCAGTGAAACTGGAACCCCCCATTTGAAAGTGTTTGCAGGGTAATCATACGGTTTATATACCAAACATACGGCATGACCATTATAATTACCCTATGCGCTGGGAATAGTAGGGTGTGGCATGCTAGGTTGTGCAAGGCTTTGCTATCGACAGCACCTTGTTGCGAAGCACTACAGTACAGGAAGTGCAAAACTCAAAGGACTAAACTGCGGCGCAGACTCAGTAAGGGTGATAAAAACAGCCCAGAGGAATTCTGCATGAATGACTCCTACAAACCGAGCCAAATCCATGCAAAACCTGGACAAGCACAAAGAAAGAACATGGACTCCTTTTTCGAGGCCTTGCTTGAACCCCTTATAACCCGAGAAACATGTGTATATCGGGTCTGTGGGTATTTCATGACTCTTCGCGCCAGCGGCCGCCCCATCTACACACATATCTCTGCTGGAATTTGCCAGAATCATTATCATCGCATGCTCTTCCAGCACTCTCCATAAACCAAAGACACTGCATGTGAGCTTATGAAAATGGTCTCGATATAATCTTTAACCCGACATTCCCGTGTAATCCCTTTACTTCTATCCTCTGGGGTCATTATGGGCCCTCTTTCTGAGAAACTCCCGCATTCAAAGAGGATTACCCTGAAGTACTCGTACCTCTCCCAGAAGTCCCAGTGAACTCTCCCTACACTGATCATAATTCAAAACAATCCGGCAAGCCACACAGGGTGGGAATCGCAAACCAGGACAAACCCTAAACCCCTACATCCTAGACCACCACGAGGCTTGCGCGCTTGCCTGCGGCGGTTGCGGCGAATGGCTCTGTTGCTGCTGTTGCTGCTGCTGCTGTTGATGCTGTTGTTGGTGCTGCTGCTGCCTGGGCAAATCAACTTTGGGAATTCCGCGACCTGGGGGGTTTTGGTGTCTATATTATATTGGGGTTCCGCGATTAATGGCAGCTATATTTTCATGGAAGACATAGAAACTACTTGAGAACCTTGCCAGGATTACAAGACATTGTCGGCTTAACAGGGGGCTGAGCTTCTGTTGGAAAATCAGGGGTCTACTTCTGGGGACAGTAAAGGGAATGTGATGGTGACATCTTGGAGGAGGAAAACAAGTTGCAACCACTGAGCCGCAGGAGCATAGGCCTCATTCTATAGTCCCCTTCTGGGCACGTGCCTTGAGAAATCCACATATGTGTAGGACCCTGTGAGGGACGTGAACTGAACTGTTCTCTGCTTCAAGGAACGAATTTGTCGCTCTCCCCTGATAAGGAGAGAGAGAGAGAGAGGACATCTGTGTATATATATATATGCACACACACTCCTATATGTATATATTATATATTTATATAAATATATGCGCGCAGTATGTATGTTAAGGGGCTGAGGGCTTGAAGGGCAAGGATTTACACAAAATATGGGTTCTACCCAGCAACCATGTCTGTGAGTCTATATGTGAGCCTGTGACGTGTCTCATAAGTGTAACCTGGTGATGACTGTGTGTGTGACGGAATGTCGGAACAGTGAAGCGAGCTAACTTGCCCTGATGAAAGGGCGGGCACAGACAGCCACGAACACGGTCACGGTCACGGTCACGGCCACGGCCGCGGCCACCACCACCGCCACCGCCACCGCCACCGCCACCGCCACCGCCACCAACGACACGACGTGGGCTCGTGTGAAAACCCCCTGGCCACTCTTCCTATCCTAACTTCTGGAATTGCAAACCTCATCGTTTTTTGTGTATTGGTTATCGTTTNNAAGCAGCAAATAGGACCGCTCTTCTATAAATTCTGACAAGGGGGTTGTACCCAAGCCCACGTCATCCTCATCCTGCGGCTTGTCCAAAGGCTATTATTCTTCGGAGTCCCTCTCCAATGGTGTCTTCCATCCTGTACTGCTGCTCGTATGACTTGGCTCTTCTCCCAAGGTCTTCGTATAACACAGTGGCATGCAAATCTCCTCTCTTGAAGCAAAATGCCCGCCACGGCTAAAAACCTGATGTGGCGAGCTGGGCAGCCCGTCCTCATAGAAAACAACTGCTGAATGCTGTGACCATGCAGTTGCACCTGTGAAAATCTCTTCCTGATTGACCTTGCCGTCTTCAAGCAATCTGTCTTAAGAAGCACAAAAAACGAAAAGCTTCCAATCGAGATCCAGCTGCCGTGTGATAGGAGAGACGCTACCACGGCCGCCCTTGCAAGCATGGTGGCAAACGCTTGGGAGAGAATGCCTCGAGGCTCCTGGATATTCCTGGATTTAAGCCTAGGCTCCCATGACACGAACCGATGTTGGTTACTGCCGGATAGGCTGTTTCCAGGTCGTTGTTCGGGTTCTGGTCTGTCCTGGTGGCACCTATTGACGGAGCTTCACTGAGCCCTGCAAAGACTTAGACAAGAACAAGCGTAAAGTCCCATGCAATCCCAACCCTAGACCCTAAACCCTAGACAGTGATCAGGCCCTTTGGAGAGGCAAACGCAAAGACGCAGAACAGATCATTGAAACCTACTATGTTGGCATGTATTGAATGCCGAAGCCTTCACCTCCTTACATGCTGTTTAGGGGTCTAGGTGTTTAGGGTTAGGGCCCTTTCAAGAGGATGTGTTGTCCATAGACGTGGAGCCCTAGGCATGTTGCCCGCCTTTGGACACGCATCCTGCGGTTAGCAAACCTTTCGAGAAAGTCTGTAATTTTATAGTCCCCCTTAAGTAGATAGAATATGGTTTTGGGTATATTTATACTAAGATCCCCATATACCCCATGTTCTATCTACTTAAGGGGGACTGTAGGGTTTAGGGTTGAACCACCCCAAATTCCTGAACTGTACCTCCTAGACACCAAACGTTGGATCCTGCCCCCACCCATTAACCGTCTATTATGGGGGTCCTGTTAAAGGCTAGATAAAAAGAAAAAAAATCTAGTATTATCCAACTGCTAATGAGTCGGGGCGTACCCGAACTAAACCCTTTACCCAAAACCTTCCACCCTACACACTGAATACACTCCCCCAAACTAACATGGAAACCCATATAGTACCCTTTTAGAAGGACTGTAGTCTTTATTGGGGCCCTTTTTCGGTTTCCATGTTAGTTTCCGGGAGTGTACAGCTTGGGACCCGGGCCATCCGGTTCTCTAATCCTCGCTGGGCGCTGCCGCGGGAAGCTTCCCTGATTCAGAAGGCGCTTAACAATCATAATGATAGTGCCAAAACTGATCATGACAGAGGCTATTGGTTTTAACATCAGTAATCGTAATAATGGCAAAAAAGACAATAGTAGCACTAATCGGAATAAGAATAATATACTAATATAACAGTACTGAGGTGAGATCTTCTCTAAAATGCCAGCCGGGCTTAGGGTCCACGGTTTAGGGTTCAGAATGGTTTAGACCTGAACCCCCAAAGTAGGTAGACTAATAGCCCAAAACCCCTAAGAACAGCCCAAAAGGCAATTATTCTACATACTTGTGGGGTTCAGGTACTACCCAGGGGCTCCAATGTAGTTCCTTCTTGGGTTTGTTCTGGTCTGTGTAGGGCTCTCAGTTCAGGGTTCAAGGATTTCATCTTAGGGGTTGCCACAAGTCCTTTTGTTGGACTGCCAGTGAGCTTTTGGTAGCTTGGGGGCAACTTCGGATGTTTTTGTATGCTGCATACATTTCCTGACCGCCTTGGTATTGAACATGCAGTATATGCAGTTGTCCCCGCAGCGCGGCAAAATCAAAGCAATGACAGATTTCAATTCGGGTTAGGGATCTTGAGTAAGATCATGCTACTGCTGAGGTTTGTAGGATGGCATCCGTGAAGTTTGTTCCATGGGTTTTGTGAGGTCTTTGCCCCCCTAATCGCCAACGTCGACCACTTAGTCCAAAACCCAACACCTCCGGGCCCTCAAATACACATACAAAATACAAACACATAAAAATCCATAGCGCCACCCCACCTCTTAAACCTCGAAGCACGACACCGAGCCCGAAACGTTACGCACTGGCTCAAACTGTCTGGGGCATCCACGAAAAGCCCTCAGCAGGAGGAAGCGAATCCTGACCGTGCTTGCTTCTGATGTCAGTCAAGCTAATTAAAAATCGCAAAGCTCGTAATGATGGCCAAAACTGCTACTGGGTATAATAGCAATAATAATACTAGCCGGCTACGAGCATCATCGTGGGATTATCTTCTTGAATCCACTCCTCCCTTTTTCAGAAAGGCGCCGGAACTAGTGCTGTGTGGCGTCTCGGGTTTAGGGCTACACTTTGTTGGGATCATCAGGAGAAGATTACAAAGGGTTATGCAAGCCCAACTTGCTACAGTCAGTTTCTGGATGTTCGCATTCTGGGAATAGCTACGGGAACCATGTGGGGCAACTACTACAAAATAATTCTTGAGGTTTCAACCTTCTCTGGCAGACACCTGGGCATTCTTTTGCACATTTGGCAAGTGCATATATATATATACATATGTATATATGTAAATATGATAAGATAGTATGTGATAGTTTCCCAAAATAGGGGGACATCAAGTTTGATCCCAAACTACTATAGCCCTCATGGGGAGAGGGCTCTTGGGACCCTAACTAATGACATGGCGAGCGCAATCAGTTGTCCTGCTGCCCCAACTTCAGTCTGCTCTTTGAATGACTCCCCAGAGATGCAATCTTCTACCTCAAAAGGTCCTGAATAATGACGACCCGACTGCGTGATAACAACAATTCCCCAAGTTCATCTTGGCACTGTTCTGGCAGTACGAAATGAGATGGAGTGGAGGTTAAAATGTAATCATACCCGAATTTCTCCGCCCCACCAAAGACCTCATGTCTTGGGGACATATTTGATATTAGAGGTGGGCATGTTTAATGTCAGCCGCCTTACGCCCAAACCCTGCATACTGCAGTAGTGTTCATGTTGTTTTCCATTCCCCTTTGTTACCTCGACATAACCCTTTCCTTACTCAGGGTTGGTAACGAATAATGGAATGTTCTTCCTATATACACGGAATAGAATATGTCTGAATATGTTCCTACTAACCCCCAGTAAGCTTCCAGGGTTGTGTTTAATCGTATTGTCAGAGGGGATCATCTGCTGGATGCCTGAAGCGCCACAGCGCCAGCTGTCAGTCCTGCAGGACCGCAACTACAACTAGGGTTAAGAGTTTAGGGTTTAGGTCTTTGCTTTACCCCTTCGACAAAATATACAGATAAGGTACCTCAAAGGGACCTTAAGATAATCTTAGTGATTCCTTGGGGTCCTTAAAGTACCCCGAAAGCAGCACAGCTTTGAGGCTCCTTCGTCGAGTCTCTTGACCAATGATCGCAGACGTACCTTGCAAAAATCATTTGCAAGAGGTCGAGAGAGCTCATGAAGAGGTAGGGAAGAGGTAGAGAGAGAGAGAGAGAGAGAGAGGGAGGGGGAGGGAGGGCGAGACAGGGAGGGAGGGAGGAGGGTGGGGGGGGGAGAGAGAGGAGGAGACAAGGATCTTTAAACTGCGGCTTCATATTACTGCTACTACTGAGCATGCCACAGCATCAACAATCAGTAGAAACTCTACAGGTCCTGATGCTCAACACGCACTGTGCTTGGCCTAAAAGAGTGGTAAGAATGTATTCAGGAAACAAGCTATTCTTTTGACATCGAGGGCCTTTTGCACTATTCCATGCTGGACGGATAGTACTGCGGCGACATCAGACACAAACTAGCTGTTGACATGAATGACTGAAACCAAGGATCCCAATAGTAGTGGCACAAGCTGCAGTTCCAAGGACACAACAGTAATGTACTGTAATTGTTGAGCACCAAGCTGTGAACATCAAGTTTTCTAGCATGCATCGTTCAAGTGCGAGTTGCTGTGCTTTTTGCTAACACCCTTGTTGAATATTGACCAAGTGGCGTGCATACTTTGTCGTGGTGTGTAGTGTGTAGTGGCCTCTTGCAAGACTGCAAGACCCCACCCTTAGGGCACAGGAACGGTGACAACCCGGAACCTTCAAGGTACAACCCTAATTGCTTTCCTTGCGATCCTACTTGAGTCAGGGGCGCACATGTGAAGGATCAGAAGCCCCTGTCCAGAAACTTCAAACCCCCAAACCTGGACCAGTAGTAGTACAAAGGCCCAAATGGTAGCTTCCCAAAATGAGGGGAACATGGGGACAACAATATAGACTCCGAAGTACTATACTCCTTATCATGGGGACCCAAAAGAAGGTACCCCTATGGCCTCTGTCTGATCTGTGCGCTGTCTCATGGACTCGGCTCCCTGGGACAAGCCATCATCAATGCGGCCTCAGATTGGCCGAGTTGAGGGTTTAGGGTTGAATTCTAATGTTGAGGGCTTTGGACTTCTGTGCTCTTGGGGTGGACATACATGTTAGTTTCCACTAATAGCGGTACCCCAATCTAGCCCCTCAAATACTACAATCCTTTTTTGTGGTGACTCCAAAAAAGGTACCCATAATTTTGGGGCACCCCACATCGTTGGGGGTTGCACAGCTTTGAGCCCTAAACCCTCAAGCCTTAACCGTGAAGCCAACCCTTGAACCCTAAGCCCTAAACCCTAAACCTGGGCTCCAGGTTGAGTTTGGGACTGTCAAGGTCAAGGACGTGCAGACCATGCAGGGTCTGTAGCCCTTCTTGTGTAGATATGCTAGACTTGTGGGTTAGTAGGGAGTATGGGGATATAGTATATAGGGGTTCTGACTATGAAAGAATCATATTCCATGATTCCCGATATACTAAGAAACAGTAAATACAGGGGACATTGGGAATGTTTCTTGGTCATCTGTTCCATACAGTTGCAATTCGGGGCTTGCAGTTTATTAGGGTATTGGTTTGCAGCCCGACAAGGGGCCTAATTTTTGAAAAATCCCCTAAACCCTAGGCCATAAGCCCTACACCCTGAAGTAAACCCGAGAACTATTGTCGGAAAAATCTTTGAAGCTTTCGTCTCCGTGGCCTTATCTTGCAAGGCAGCTACACTCCTGGAAACTAACATGGAAACCCAAAAGGGGCCCTATAAAGACTATAGTCCCTCTAAAATGGGGCTATATGGGTTTCCATGTTAGTTTGGGGGAGTGTAGCTGCACAGACAAATGGGGATGGCCAAATTTCTAGTATCCGCCTTAAGAACCCTAGGGTGAGGCACATTTGACCTGTAGTCTAAACTCCTAGTATCCCCCTTGATAACGCTAGGGTTTGGGGTTTAGGGTCTAAACTCCAAGCATCCCCCTCAATAACCCCCCACAATACTCCCCTATGTAACGCCTCTTTCAGGGAGTTTAGACTCTAACTCATCTGGTTCCCCTCTTAGGGGGCCCGGTACACTACGGCCCCTGATATGAGGGGGCCTGGGGCCTCATTCCAGGAAGGTTGAAAAATCTAAAGACAGCCTTCGTTTTTCTGAGTAGGGAATATGGGAATATATTATCCAGGGGTATTATAGGGTCATATAGGGAATAGATTATACAGGCATCATGTAGGGATTCCAGTCCCGTATTCCGTTCTAAGAACCAGTAAGCAGCATGGGGCTTCCTCTTAGGTAAATCCCCCCATTGCCAATAACCCCTAACTATTACACATACAATAGCCCCTTTATGGTAATTACCCTAGACCCTAAACCCAATAAACCCTAAAGACCCATGACTGGCCGGGGGATTGACCCAAGCGTCCTCACAAAACCACATGCTTTCAAGCCCTGGTTTCAAAAAACTCGCTCAACAATCCCAGTTTCCATTTCATGTTCCCGAACCCCTCAGCCCTGGTAGATCTAGGTCCCCAGCCAATCAGGCCTGGCGAGCTGGCTCAGAATGGAGAGTTTAGGGTTTAGAATATTTCGAGGCTTTAGGGCAGTTTAGGGTTAAGTGTAACGGGTTTGAGGTTTGAGGCTGACTCTGTAGAATTTTCTGGGCTTCGACTCAAAGGTGCCAAAAAACCTACACCGTGCATAAGCTCACGGGGAAGTGCACCCCAGTCGGGTGTAGAATCTGAATCCTTCCTACAAGCCCAGCAAGGATTTACTGTAGGTACTCTTTCAGCACACTGTAGGAGCCTGAACAAATAAGTTGATCAATGTGCATGGTATCATATATATATATAGATAGATATATTTAGAGTTCGAGTACGCAACGGACGATAGCGAATTTGATCAACTTTGTTGCAAGAGTGTCTTCCAAAAACCTTCCGAAACTCCGAACTCTCTATGCCCTGAGCTCTAGAATCTAGACCCTAGCATGGGTTCCTTCCATCCGACAGAAGACATGCAGGAGTTGCAGAGTAAAACTTTTCGGGTATTTTTTTATTCCTCCTCCAGAAACCAAACCCCAAATAGTGGTGTCCATTTTCTTTTCCTTTCGATTCTCCATTGTTGTGGTATATAGCCGCCCCATCAGCTTCGACTAGCTCCACCTTACTTGGCCAGATTCCCTTTTGAGGAATCCAAGTATCCCCATCTCCAAAATAATGAATCCCCATTTACCGATGATATGTGTTGGCCCTGTAGTGTTACTATATGCAGATATGAGGGGGAACCTCCCCTGAACTCAAGACCGTTGGAGGCTTGGACATTGTCTTTGCTGGGGGACCTGGTGAACTCCTGCCATACACCCAAGGCAGCTCATTGCAAAAGCCCTCAAACCCTGGAACCAAAACCCAAGCCCAAAATCTCAATGCTGGATTGCATGAGCTATCTTTCCCCAAACTAACATGGAGCTCATATAGCACCCCTTCATAGGACAGTAGTACATCAACGTACGCCCGCGTTTGGGTTCGATGCTAGCTGGGGGAAGGTAAGCCAAACTCGTGCCTTTCATGGTGTTGTTCAACTCAGCAGCAAGCGAAGCCATTCCGGCCTGCAGAGCAGCGGGCGATGCGACAGCCCACTGGGTGTCTATATTGGGAAATATTTATAGGACTGCCCAAACCCTCAAAGCTTAGTCTGCAACGGAGGATCGGGGTCCACGGCTTTGTTTGGGTGAAGGCGGGCAGGGTGTAAATACGATTCGAAATGACAAATTAAGGCATTTCTGGGATAGTCGCTCGCCGTGAGGAAGCCGACTATAAAGCCTTCATTACTTGCCCTGCTTGTCAAGTGTACGTACTTTCACCATGCCTCTTGGATGGAAGCAATCCCGATCTATACAGAAAAAGGGGTCGCACCTCAACCCCTACATTGAATTTCATAGGGATAGGGAAGCACTGCCATGTGATCCCATGTAACTCCTCCTAACAAGGCATAACCTCACACAATTGTATCATGGGAGGAAATATGCATGAATGGGGGGCCATGATTAGAGGCAGGGTAAGGGATTCGTCTACAAAATTGCCACATACTCCCCGTGAACCCCTGCCAATGCCCGAAAATCTCTCTGAGGCCCCTAAATCCAAAGCCCCGCGCCCTAAGCCCTGAGACCTAAACTCCCGTACCTTAAAGTCTGAAATCCCCAGGCGGTGCACCCTAAATCCCCTGGCACCCAAACCCCAAACGCTAGGCCTCACGTTGCCTATGCTCGGTCTGCAGATCCTCTTCGATGGACAGAAGTCGAGCCTGCAGGATTTCTAGGATAAGGACTTACCTACGACTTACCGTTACCCTCCTGCTATATCATGGAGAAGAAAATGGAAACTACTACACTCTAATAGGACTTATATATATGTATAGCTTCATAGCTTCATAGCTTCATTCCTCTGCCCACTTCCCTGCCCATCTGAGGGACTGGGGAGGAGCGTCAGTGGGTAGCGCGCTACTCCCAAGGGAGCCCTGGCGAGTCGGTGCTACGCACT
>CAJNIZ010043305.1:16053-35601 GCA_905231905.1 Symbiodinium pilosum
ACTTTAGAAAGGGCTTTGGTGCCCAGCCTGGTGGTCCACCCAACCTGGGCGACTGCAAGTGCTCCCCGCACCTGACTCGCGGGTCGCCCCCCTTGGTCAGCAATTATGGCTCGTGCCCAGTCACTCTGCACTGCATCCAGTTGCTTATAGCTTTCAGGGATGAGGGGGAGGATTTCCGCCCCATAGAGCACCACGGGCTCGACCCGCTCAGCCACAGCAAGAGAGATCATAGGTGGAGGAAACCCAGTGTGTCTCAGCAAGACAAACAGTTCCTTGAAGAGAGCACGACCAGGGGTTTAGGCTTAAACACAGAACTCCCAAGAGGGCCCTATCCTATAAAGACTGCTATCCTTCGATAAGAGGCTCCATGTTGGCTTGCGGGGCTGGGCCTGGGACTTGAGGCTTACCTGGAGGTTCATGCGACTCAGTAACTACTTAACTACGTGCATCTGGGGCTGTAAGCCTACTTACATTTGGGCTAACCTGTTTAAGTCTGCCTAGGGGGATTGTAAGTAAGACTCTAAGCCCAGTTATATACGTAGTTACCCTGTCCCGTAAGCCTCTAAAGAATAGGCTCCCTTAACTGAATGATTTTAGTCCGGCTTTGCCCGGGTACATCCCTAGGGGACCCCAGATAAGATAGGACACGCCCCTAAGAATAAAATTAGAAGCTTCTTAGAAGCTATATAGTAGTTTGCATTTTGTTTTCCATTATGCCTATATAACTCCAATATACTATATAGTAGTTTCCAATATCGTTTCCATTACCCCTATATAAACCCATAGGCTATATGGCGGTTTCCATTTTCTTTTCCATTATACCTATAAGAGGTCACTTAGAGAGACTGTCATATCTGCGCGGGTCCCTTGGGAATCTACCTGATTTACACTCAAGGATTGAAGGTTTAGCGATGTTAGGGCTTCCATGCCGCACTGGACTTCATAATTCTCGGGCTTCCCACTGTGCCTGATGTTTATTTTTGATCTGCTTCCTGTGGAGGTTCGTTTGCAAAGGAGAGCTGGGCCTGAAAGCACTAGCTGCCCTACAACCCTATGAGCCTTCTGCGCCCTGCAAGCCCTATACGTACTTAAACTTACAGGTTCTTAGTAAGGAATAAGGGAAATATTCCCTACTAAGAACCAGAAGTAAGGCCCTGTATGACTCCCGTCTGCACCTCCAACAGCTCTCTCATGCGCCTTTCTTGCGCCAGTTCACCTCAACAATGGACAGCACATCAAGACTCAACTCACGCCCAAAGCCGCCTTCTACACCAAATGGAATTCTGGATGGCTTGAAATCGCTCTCCCTGTTTCAGTGGGTTTTGCGCCTTTGTCAAAATAGTGCTATTGAAGGGGCAGTGTCTTGCTGCAGTCATTCAGTTCCAGCCGCCTGTAGACCTGTAGACCCCATACTCCAAACCTTCATCCCGAGTCCCAACCCCTCATTAAGCCCCCTAAATCTCCAAGTGTACCACCCAAGACATGAAAGCTTATCAGGCCCCGATTCATTTAGAATCCCGCAAAAAGGTGCCTATGCCGGTCTTCCTAGAAAGTGCCCTGAAACAGCTGTAGTTACACTGCAGTTCCCTTAGACGTATAACAAAACTTGAATAGTAAATACTTCCTTTGGGTTATGAATATTATACTATAATGAAAATGTAGATAATTCCTAAAGAGACTACGCGCACTGGGTTAGCGGCCATCAAGTCGCGCAACAAGTGCTCGGAGGCCCGAATCTCCAGCGGCTGGGCCTGGGTGGCAATATGGGGCTTTTGAGGTAATAGGGGTTATATCTGGGCTATACAGAGGTTATGTAGGGAGAATGGAAAAGAACATGGAAACTACTACTTTATAACAGTATATCTATCTATATATATATAGGTGTTATAAAGATAATGGAGAAGCAAATGGAAACTACTACCGTCATAGAGTATGTTATAGGATGCATACTGCCTTTAGAGGTTGTCCTCGACTATACAAGGTGTAAAAACCCTAAGCCCTAAGCCCTAAACCCCTGCAAAGGGCATGGTAGGATGCTGTGATCTGTCAGGATTCTGGGCGCACGGACAGGCGCGTGGCCAGGCACTTTACCAATTGGCTATTAGACCTTCAAGGGCCCTTAACCTACCCCTATTTCAAGGTACTAATAGGGAATCGTAGGGTCTAATAGCCCATGCTGGTATAGGCAATTCATGTGGCTATGCAAGGCTTTCAGGACTTTGTGGGATGTTGACCAACTTCGTGATGCAGCTCTGTGAGCTCATTGCAGCGCCGGAAGTGGGTTTCCTACAAGTATTGCAAGTTGCGTAATCTGTTGGGAGGTGAAGGGCGGCCTAGACAGCTACAAGTGACTCCTGACACTTACAAAGCCCTTAACCCTAATAATCCCTAAGCTCATCACAAACAACTGCCAAACAAACAGTAACATGGCGACAGGAACAGAACAAGGATGCTGTTCACAAAGCAGTCTCTGTGACCGCACTAAATCAAATAAGACCTGGATACTGATCCACTATATGAGCTATGGTCTAACATCCTAGTATCCCCCTTAGTAAGCCCTATACTACTCCCCTGTATAAACCCCTATACAACCCCTTTTTTTTAAGGAGTTTGGATTATGGCTCTTACGTGTGGCTGCTTGTTGTGTCTGCTTTGAATTGCACATCACCAAACTTTTGGATGCGCAGGTGGGGCAACCATCATGCAGACAAAAAGAAACTGTACAAGAGATGACGGGGGTTGCCATTCATGGGGGCCCCAATAGATAGTCCCCCTTAAGGAGATAGAATATGGCTTTGGGTATATTATAGTAAGATTCTCATATATCCCATATTCTATCTACTTAAGGGGGACTATAAGCTCCAAATATCCTACAATCCTTATGTCTGGAAGCCCTAGAAACTTAACCCTCGACCTTAAATAATGGTGTTGATTTTCTTTTCCATTATCTCAATATGACCCCAATATATGCCTAATATTACCCCAATGGGTAACCCCCCACCCTAAACCCTAAAACCCTAAAACCCCAAACCCCTAAACCCTTAAACCCTAAACCCTTAAACCCTTAAGCCTTTAAACTCTTAAACCCTAAACCCATGACTAAGGTCCTGGCCTATCTCTCCGCACTCGGCCTTCACTCGCCGGTGGAGAACTGCGACGTCCTGGTGGGCTAAACCCTTCTTGGGGTTATATAGGGATAATTGAAAAGATAACGGAAACTACTTCTTTTATAGTAGGACATATATATATATAGAGGGTATTAAACCATAGAACCTAAACCCTAGGTGCGACGTATTGGGATCAAGGTTTGGTTTTGTGTGGCTTGTGACACAGTTAAATGGGAGTTTCTCTAAAGAGCGGGGACTTAGGCCATGGCATACGGGTGTATGGTAGGATTTATAGTTCTTAAGGGGAAACATTCGTACCTCGAGAAAATCCTGAATCAGCAAACTTGAGCCCCTGAACCCTGTAAAGCCCGCCCACAGCCTCCTCGAGCCAGGCGATCCGACGCTCGACGTTTGCATTTCCTTGCCTGAGGAATTCTTAAGGGACACTAGATCTATAGAACTGTTTTGAGAACTTCATACAAATGAGTGCTATTTACTGCCATTTAACAGTTCTATGGCTAGAGTTGCCCTCCGCGCCTTTCCCGGCACGAAGCCTTAATCAACGCCAAAGCCCACAAGTATGACCTGCATAGACTCTGTTTGGGGGTAGCTGGCGCGTCCTGGTATGGCCTGGGGTTTTGGGGTGAGGGCGTACGATCATGACTGCCAACACACCCTTAAAGCTTCCGACCATTTTCAAGCATGTTCACGTCAACGTGTCACAAGCAAGCGCCATATGTCAGCTAGATCAGCAAATCCCAGAAACACCACCCACGACAGGTACTCTGAGAACCCCCTGGCTGCTCTTGTCATTCTCTTCAAAGGGTCCTTCTTAGAGGGTCCGTCCTGCTTGGGGTCCCGTAGCGAGCTACCCCTAACAAACCCTGAGCTCAGAAGTCAAAAGCCGGAACCCGAGCTGCTAAGTCCTAAACCCTGAATCCTAAAGCCTAAACCCCTGAACCTTGAACCCAAAAACGCTATACAACTCCACCCCACTGAACCTAAATCCTAAAACTAGCCTAAACCCCTAAACCCTAAATCCCTAAACCCTAAATCTGTAAACCCTAAATCCCTGAACCCTAAATCCCTCTAAACCTCTGAAAATCTTAAGCCCCTAAACCTCTGATACTTAAAGCCCTCGCTTCTGCAGCCCGGAAGCTGCCGGGAAGTGCCTCCCGCGCTGGTGTTTAGCTCGCTGCCGGCCTCCAAGTGGCTCAGGAGGTCTATAAAGGTATGATAGCTACTGTAGTATATTGGGGTTATATTAGGGTTATATTGGGGTTATGTAGAGATTAGTCCCCCTAAGTAATAGAATATGGGGTATATGGGGATCTTATGATAATAGGGTTGGGTTTAGGGTTTTAGGCTTTAGGGGTATGATCTAGGGTTATGTAGGATAATGGAAAAGAAAATGGAAACTACGGAGATAATAAGGACTTAGGGGTATGATATAAGGTTATAAAGGATAATCGAAAAGAACATGGATATCATAGAGATTATAGGGATTATAGAGGGGTTATATAAGGATTATAGGGTATATATGCTCACGCTAGGTTGGGGGTACCCATTGGGGTAACATTAGGGCTATGTTGGGGTTACATTGGGATAATGGAAAAGAAAGTGGGAACTACCATCTAGGGCTTTGGGTTTAGGAATTAGAGGGAATTAGGGTTTAGGGTTTAGGCTTGAGGGTTCACGGCCCATGGCCCACACTGGCAGCAGCAGCAGCAGTGTGATCAAAACAGCGTGTCTCCAACCTAGGGTGTCTGGACGTAGGCACCTCCCCCAGAAGTGCCCGGTAAGTATGCCTTCCTAAAATTCGCAACCTTCCCTAGAGCAACCGAGCGCTGAAAAAGAGGTTGCACCACCAAAGCCATCTTCTCGAAATAAACCCTAAACCCTAAACCCTAAACACTAAACCCTAGGGGGAGTGAAAAATGAACCGCTCCCAAGCTTGGCTCTCTTAACACAATGTTGTGAAGGCCTTTATATGAAAGGGGCAATAGCTTAAGGGACCTGCCAAGACTATAACCCAAGAGGCGGGGGGCTATCTTGCTGACCCAGCTGGGCTTGGCTGAATGTATTGAAGGAAGCTAATAGTGGTTTCCATTTTCTTTCCCATTAGCCCATAATAACCCCAATATAATCCTAAGTTAGTCCCAATATAACCCCCCTAATATAATCCCAATATAACCCCAATATAACCGTAATATAATCCCAATATAACCCCATATATTCCCAATATAACCCTATAGTATAGCCCTAATATTCCGTCTGGCATCGGCCTCCGGAGTTTTTCGCTTCAGCGTGTTCGCACCTCTGGATTAGTTAGGAGATCGAGCCATGTGGGTTCGATCTCTCAACCAAACCCTTCTGAAGCTAGATACCCAAACCTCAGGCCTAAATCCCTAAACGCCAAACGGCCCCAGCCTGGGATGAGGCCGAAACGGCCTTCCCGCCGGAGGAATGATGCGTAGCCTGGCGCCAGGGATCTGAGGGTTGAGGATTGAGGGGTTTTTGTGTTTGGGTTTTACATCCTTCTTTGACTGTCCTGGGCTTTGTAGAGGAAGGCTTAGGGCAGATTCAGGGCGTGGCCCTCGACAGGAAGCACCCCTTCCTATAGGGGGAGGTATACAGGGTTTGGGGAGGACCTTTAAGGACTACATTAGAACTTTTGTCCAGGGGTCATCCAGGATCCAGGTAGAGACTCCGCTTGGATACCTGGAACTCCTCTATGGCTTGCAGATAGCAGATCTACCCTGTGGGGATTTCCACCTGCCTATAGTCCCCCTTAAGTAGATAGAATCTGGGATATACGGGGATCTTATTATGTCAATTCCATACTCTATCTACTGAAGGGGGACTATATAACCCTGACCCTAAACCCTGAACCCTAGATAGTAGCTTCCATTTTGTTTTCCATTATCCAATATATACCCTACATTCTATCTACTTAATGGGGACTCTAACCCCTAAGCCCTACATTCTATCTACTGAAGGGGGACTATAGACCCCGGAAGTCTGCGCCTCCATTGCCATCTGCTTGGCGCTTTGGCACAGCTATGAACTGTCTGAAGCTGTTGGGCAAAATCAGGATTCCAGGAAGGATCAGGAGACGTTGCAGACGCAGCGTTCTAAATCCCGCAGAAAAGCTGGATACAGTGCTTGTCAAAATTATGGTCCCTTTTTGGATCCCTATTATAGTATGGCACCTGATATTGAGGCTACCCAAAAAGGGATCATAATTTTGACAAGCACCCATACGACCAGTATGACTGAAGATGGCTCAAGGCAGAACTAGTTGCCAAATATTGACAGGTCGCATTGCCACAGCTAAGGTGGCTTGGTTGCACCAATCAAGATCTCACAAGTAGTAATGCCTAGGCCATAAGGTGTGAACAGAGATGCAAGATTTCCTGCATCCACTGTAGGGCATAGGAAGGAACCATGCAAGCCCGTGCTAAATGCCTTGTGGCTTTTCCCCTGTCCCTGTGCTGTCGTGTCTCTCCCCTGCACGGTACACAGGGGTCCGCAAGGTGAGACGCGCGTGACATTCTGGACGGTCACGCGGTACCCGGTGACCGCTCAAGTGCCAGTCAGAGGCAACAGGAGAGTATGCATACCTATGCCGGGAAGCTCTAATAACCCGAAGGCTAGGCAATGTTCACGACAAGAGCGGCAAGCTCTGACAATGCTGAATGATACTAGCTGGCCCTCACGGAATGTAGGGCTGGGTGGCTTCAATGTCCACACTGCCACCTCACTGTCTGGTCGTCTTAAGTTTGGAAGTAGAGAGCGGGACTTTTAGTGTGATGCTCAGGAAGCAATTGCTGCAAGAGAAGGCCCGTCTCACCATTCTGCAAGCCAAGAAACCCATCTCGACGTCGTCGTCCATCCTAAGCTCATTTTTCATCAGAGAACATTCGGTTTGGAGGACTGTGAAAGCACCCCATCACTGCATAAGATCTCAGCAAGTAGGCGCCCGGCAACGGTCTCTTGTTGTTGATGACCTCGAGGCAAACCAGGTCCCATGATATGCCCCATACAGAACAGTCAAGCTTCAAGCTGCGGTAGTCAAGCCTCATGACCTTTACCTATTCTCCACAAGCAGAGCTTATTGTTGCCCAGTCAGCTCGATGCCAGCCAAAACCGATTACTCGCTGTGCTGCATTGCTTCAACTCGACTCAGTCTGACACAACTTCATCATCCTCCTGCTTACAAGTTTGCGAAGTGGGGCATGCATGATGCTGCTTTTGGGCATGGGTGAGGATTTCAACAACTCTGGGTGTCTGCTCGGGTGGGTTCCTATAAAGAATCCACTTCATGCTAGCAGTGTCTTTGCAACATGCTCCTCAATGCCCTTCGACATCTGCACGTCGGACGGCACGTAACCTCAGGAATGAACATGGCAGTTCTCCTTAATCCCCAATGTAGACCCCTAAGCACCATACAATCCTCATCACAGGGACCCCCAAAAAAATACCCCAATTTGGGGAAATCCCCACATAGATGTGTCCATCGGGCTGCGCTCCCAAAGGGCCTTCTGAACATTCGGTGCGTACATAGCTTCTACATCTGGAATACCTGAAGGAACCGCAACAATCTGCTGGTGTTCTCTACATATCTCTGGGGTTCATGAAAGCACCATTTGGGCGCGTAATGCTGGGGTTCTGTTTGCCCTGTATATACACTGAAATGCCAAAAGAGGGGTCCTTCTCTAAAATCTGTATGGCCCAAAATTAAGCGCGATACTTCCAACCTTTGAATCAAAGTGGCACTCAGCATCTAGCACAAGTAAGGGCTTCCAGCCATTACATGGGTTCACGCCTCAGGCCAAAACCTTAGGGTTTAGGGTGTAGACTTCAGACTCACAACTTGAGTAGCTTTTTGTGGTTGAACCTAGCAAGATAATCTTCCTTATATAAAATACTATATCCTAAAGGAGGATAGAATCTTACTCTATATTGGGTACCATAGTATCCCTAAATAAAATATTATATCCCCAATATATCCCCAATATAACCCCAGTTTCCATTTCATTTTCCATTTTCTTTTCCATTTGATTCTCCATTATAGGGCCCTAAATCCTATATTATTGGGTAGCATAGTATCCCCAGATAAAATACTACTCAAATAATCCCTATTCACTACCCTATAACCCCAGTTTCCATTTCATTTTCCATTTTCTTTTCCATTTGATTCTCCATTATTGGGGGAATATTGGGTACCATAGTATCCCTAAATAAAATACTACTCACCTTGGGAATTTAGGCTCAGCCTTGCAGGCTCAGATTGAAGGGGGCTCAACTTTAAGTCTTGTATAATGGGACCAGGGATGTGCCCAGTTGGGTAATACAGGGTTTAGGGTTTAGGGGTTTAGGGTTTAGGGTTTAGGATTTTCTTGGGGTAATGGAAAAGAAAATGGAAACTACTATAATAGGGTTCTGAGTCAAAGGGCCATGCAATGTGGGATTAAGGGAAATAATGTGGAAGCCAGCCTGTTTTTGGAGGCGTGACTATCACCAATCAAAAAGGGAAGGGCAGCAAAGTTCGAGAAAGCTTCCTCTCTCAAGCCTGAGCTACTGCCCGCAGAGAAAACTCTCCTTGGCAGCACGCGGAGAAATTAGGCCTATCCTGGCTACACTCACCAACAACAACTTTAGAGCCTTGCCGCACATCTGTCCTCCGACAAACGCGTTTGCTGATATACACCCAACCAAAGGGGCCATCGCTCTGAGAAGCCCAACTGATACTCAATGTATGTCGGGATTATGGAGGTGATAAAGAACCATTCAATAAACGTGAAGGCAGATGCCCCTCAGGCAGGAACGCTGCGTGCAGTCCTCCATTTGGCTCCGGCTGCCTTCCAAAAACACAACCATGAAGATCCAAAAAGCCCAATGTAGGTAATACTTATAGACTTTAGGGCCCAATGTACGTGTTGTTATTTGCTTGGATTCCCAGGGCAACACTTTATACAAAAGACCCGACTGTCTGATTTACCCGCCCCTTCTGAGATCTTCGCAGAACATGTATAACCGTCTGAAGTGTTTCTTGGCAGACAGCCAGCTCCATTTTTTCGCGAGAGCCCCACCCAGAACCCTGAGATGTTCAAACTACCTTCTGAAAAGAGCATGACCTTACAAGAACCCCTGACAAGTTCTCAGAGGTTCTGCATGGATGGCGCCATGTGCCGGCATGCTCTAAGGGGGTGATGTGGCCTCTCTGAACCGTTACCGGTAAGGCTGAGACGTTGATCTACCCCCACTACTTGGACACTGCCCCCATCTTAAAGCTATGTATCCGCACCAAAGCCATTACAAGCCGGACATTAAAGCTTGCTTGGCAAATGTCCGAACACAGCTCCATGTAACCAAATGTTCAGTTGAGATTGCAGATAAAGTATGTCTTGGGTCTCAACTGTTGCTGGATGGGGGCAACCCAAGGCCTGACTCATAGCTTGATATTCTACTTGTTTATGAGAGCAGCTTTGCGGCGCCTGCATCGTCGAAACCTTTCATTGAAGCTGGCTCGGCCTGATACTGGGTTGCTGTTAAGGAACTTAGATTATGTTACAACAATGGGTATATATAGTAAATAATAGGGTTTCCCCAATTTAGTAGCTTAATTTAAGTTCCTTAACAGCAACCCAGTGATATGGCCATCATGGCTACAGTCTAGGTGGAACTACTCTCACTACGCAGTTTGTAAACTTCCCATTCAGGTTTTGAAAGCTCAGAAGGTTAGAGTTGGAGTCCTTCTATAACGTGTTTCTGCGGACGCTTGAACAGGTCCAGGCTAAGGATAGAAGGCCCTCCTTCATGTGCTTTGGTTGTGGGGGCTTACCAGGATCCAGACCATTTCCAGATGCCTCCAAATGGTGGTAAGCCAGCTTAAAGAAGGACCTTACTTCAACTTTATCCTCCTCTCTATTGATAGGGAGAGGACTTGGGGGCGGGGGATGGGGCTACAGATGAAACAGGGTCCCACATTCGAGAAGTGTAGCTGGATCATGAATCATTCTCGGCCTAGCCAAGTGGAGGTGTGGGTCCATTCTTGGGTTTTTTACTCGAAAACCCAAAAGAGATTCAAGCCTCCGAATTCCTGAATTGTAGGGGTGCCAAAATCTATCGACCTTTTGATTTCGCTGCTACTTGTACTAACATACCTCCGACGACCCGTTTGAAAGTGCTGAGTAAAGAGCTGAGGCCTAATAGTCTTGTTTTACCACCCCGCTTGTCCCAAACGTTGTTTCGAGATGCGCTCGCCCAGAACTCCGGGTGGGGGGGTGTACTGAAATGAACCCCAGATAAAGCCAATGTAAACCAAAAGTTCACAGCCACAATAATCGCTATAGTCCAGAAACCAGCCCTACGTTCCCTGCCGTGCATCATCCCCATGTTCATGTTAAATATCTGGAAAAATGGAATTGCACTACATTGACCCTCTATGCTCCGATCCAACACCCCGCCAATCGGCCAAGCAAGCTGCTTCGAAATCATCGCCGTCCACATCGCTTTCCACCTCCTGCGAAGCTGGTGTCGTGAACTCACGCATCAGGGGAAAAAATGAGATTGTACTCCCAACGTCCAAGGAGCAAGTGCTTGAAATACCCGGGATTTGTTCTTTAAAGCTAAGATGTCACACGTACCGATAAGGACCACTTGTACCTGGAAGGCACTCTTCGCTTGAAGATACCGTTTGAAGCTACTTTCCTGGAAAACCTCATGCGCACCGGAAATCATGGCTTGCACATGTTTGCACCGTATGAGGCTTGCACGTTACCCAATTGAGGCTCACGGGTTTCGGGTTTTCAACAGCCCTTTCGCTCAAAACGTCTTGGGTCGGGGCCTCTTTCGGGGTACCATGCACAATACTGTTTGCTAAGATCAGCGCGCTCAGGATAGCTTTCGCAACATCCACTGCAAGGTGATTGGGGAAGCTGACAATTACACAAGTTACTATATGCTGTCCGAAAGCTGAAGTATGAAAGGCCTTCTGGATTCCAGAACCCTGTGGTATGATGTCACGAACGCTAGTTGCTAAGTAATTGTTTAGAATGTGCACCAGAGAAATGCGGACAGCGCGCCTCCCCGTGCATCCTCTTTGGGAGCTATTTTTGAGTCCTCATTATTTCAGAATGATTTTGGGCGCAAATCTTGAGATCTGATCTGCATGCTTTCCGAAGGCATTCCGTCTTAACTCATTCATCTATAACTCCTGTGAACCCAGACGCAAAAGCCATCAACCCCTACATCCCCCCCACCGCAAGCCCGCGGACCCTCAACCCCATGGCAGCCATCAACGGAAACTGCAGCCGTTGAGCGTAAACCCTAAACCACGTCGCCCCATGCGAGCCTGCAAACCCTAAGCCCAGCTTTCCAACCAATATCCTGAGGACATAGGCCCTAAACGCCCAAGAAGTGCATACCCAAAAATCCTGTAGCAGCAGCTGTGAACCTAAACCCCAACTCCTTAAACCCCATCACCCCGCTGAAGTAACGGAAGTCCTGGGGTGCCTGAGTCTGTGACACTTCGATTCTCACCTGGAGTTTTCCAAAGACGTCGCCCTTCAAAACACCCAAGGGCATGTGAGAGTTATGAGGAGCTTCCAGTCTTGGGACTTAAGGATTCTCTTGGGGCCATTTTGAGAAAGTCGCATCTGGATCGTTTCCAGTAAGTGGGACAGGTGAGCTGGCGGATGCTCATCAGCGCGGCACCAGTCAGGGTGGCTCCCATGAGGGGAAGACCAATGATTGAAACTTACTGGGGCTTAGAAGGGAATGAGGGCATGTATTACGTAGGGATCAATAAGGGATTATACTGATTATATTCCCTTATTCCCTGCTAAGAACGAGTACAGGCATATGCAAGAATGGACTCTGCACTCTGCAGCCACTTGCGAGCTCACTTACCTCTGCTGGCTGTCCATCCTAAAAGCTCTTCTCAAGCACCCCTCTGCTGTAGTATAGCCATACTTTAACCTGGTTAGCTGTCTCTTTTTGTGCTTCATGCAAAATGCGACACCCTGAACCGCACTCTGAACCACAAACGAACCCCCAAAACCCCGAGACCTAAGTGCACCAGGGTAGTTCCAAATTTAGGGTCCCTTTGTGGTACCCTAAATATTAGGTGCCGTAGTGTGCCTTATTACCAAGAGGGGCCCATAATTTGGAGAACCACCCACCTCCTTGACCTTTGTAAGCCTTACATCCGAAGCGTAATGATGCCAGCCCGCCGCAGAAACAGACTGCAGACAAGTTACAGCTTGGCGCTCCCAAAGCTCTTTTTGGTGCTCCTGTGCACTACGATGTATAGCTTAGGGTTTATAGGGCTTAGTGCTGCTTGAAGGGGAGTGGGGAGGGATGGCCTGTGTTGTTATGGGTTAGATAGGGATGCCAATAAGGAATGCACTCACGCAAACAGGTGCGAAATGTAAACATCAGGTGGAATGGTGGGGTGCCTGTCTGTCCGTCTTAAGCAGCCTACGCTTGTTATCAAGACACAGGCAATGGCTCAAATGCGAGTACAAGCTCAGGAGTTGCTCCTACCCGAGATGTAGCCCAGACTCAGTATCTCATCTAAAGCTCTATTTGCCTCTGGGCGTTGAAAGGGCACGCTGCATTCAATGAGTTTTTGCAAGCGGCTTTCTAGCCGAATCCTGATCCTGTTATATTGGGGCTATATAGGGATAATGGAAAAGAAAATGGAAACTACTATAGTATATTGGGGCTATATAGGGATAATGGAAAGAGAATGGAAACTACTATAGTATATGTGCCGCTTAATAACCCAAATCCGGAACTGTGATCCACGGTTGGCTGCCAAGACCATCAACCGCTGCAATTTGCCTCGGTAATGTTCTGCTCGATGGTATCCAAGGTCACGAAGCGCCAGATATGAATCCTGAGATGTCGTATGCAACAAGCAGAACAGTTTTGCCAGTGCTCTGGCACGTCTTCCCCTACTGTACCTAGATCCTAGCTAGATTTATGCAGCCCCACACATCTTGGGGCATGGGGCTGTTCGGGCATGAATCTGCTGGGATATGGATGGGTTCGAGCAAGAGTGCTCGAGACGCGCTACTGCAGCGACAGCAGCAACACCAGAGGCCGCGAGCTAGCGGCCCCCCTTGCAGCCGCAAAAACCCGCCAGGTGGCGGCTATATCAATGTGATTCAATGTGTATCTCGCCGGGAAATGGTTGCAACTAGAGATGGACAAAGCTGCGGTTCCAGCTGGGAACGTGGACAGGCTGCGATGATGGAACCCATGCCGCAGGCACCGGTGACCCGGAAACGATCGGGGGGTTAGGCTGAGAGTAGATTATATGTTGCTGGGCTGCTGCATCTCTTGAGGCATGCGCTCCTCGCTCGTTGTACATCCCAGTGGAAGCCAGATTTGTTCCGTAAAGGTCCTCTGCAGCAGCAATCTCTACCCTACACCCCGGACCCCGACTGCTAAGTCGCAAGCCTATACCCCCTTCCAAACACAGAAGACCAAACAATCCCCTCAAACCATAATCCGAAGCCATTAGTCCTGTAAACCCTTGCTCAATTCCAAACCCTCAACTTCAAAAACACGAACCATTACTAAGGCATACCCCAACCATATATAGTCTTGTATAACCCTAGAGGTTCATGGAAAAACTGGGCTCATAGCCCATCCCTCTATCTGGACCTATGTAGCTTACCCTAATCAGAAGGGGCGGGGTTAGTAAGTCCAGTTATGAGTAATTACTTAGGAGGACCCCTTACCCTGTAATAGTGGTATAATTGGAATATAACTTACAGGGTGGGGGGGTCCACCTAAGTAATAACTATCTCTAAGCCCTATAGACCCTAAACCCTAAAACCTAAACCCATAACTGAGTCCCATGCTTTTTCTCCTGGCCCGGTCGTCGGACGCGGCCCACCGCCTTGTCCCCCGCAGTGGCGGTCAAAACAACTGGATGCCCCTTACAGGGTTTAGGGTTGTATGGGAGATCATATTGGTTTATATATTTGGGTCTATAATACCTGTAGTGGAGAATCCCATGGAAGAGAAAATGGAAAATGAAATGGAAACTCTATATCCCTTGAAGGGCTGCGCAAGCATTTTAGAGGGCCAGGGGGCATAGAGGTATTACATCTTGATGGTACAGGGGTCATTCAGAGATTGTATAAGGCAGGCAATAATGGGTGCTCTGTAGAATTTTGCCATATGTTATACAGGTGTTATATGAGAGTTTCTCAAACCCGAGGGGGGTGGACCCTCTAGGATCACAAAGGTAGGATGGGGTTTCCTTAGTGAAGCTTCTCTAGATCAATTTTAAGAAGCACCCATATAGGAAGTATCACTGGATGATGTAGGAGCAGATCATAGGGGTTTCGGTTAGGGATATTACCCCAATAACCGAAGATCACACGCAAAACATAAACCATGAACCCTAAACCCTAAACCCTAAATAGTAGTTTCCATTTTATTTTCCATTATCCCCATATACGTAACCCTCATATAACCCCAATATTACCTTTAAACCCTAAACCCTAGACCCTAACAGGGTTGTGCCATGTAGGGTGCTGGACCTGGGCTTCTCAACATGGCGTGCCTCTAGCCGAGCCAGGAATATGTGAGCTACAGCCAAAATCTCCTACATAATGCCTCATTGGGAAAATATTGGGGTTATATTGGGATGATGGAAAATAAAATGGAAACCGCTATTTTGGGTCTAGGGTATTTAGGCTTTTGGTTGTAAGGGACCCTTATCAGGTACAAAATTGGGAAGTATAAAAAACTACAATAGGGACCCCTATGTCCCTGCAAAGGGTCCTTACCATGGCAAGGATTAAGAACACAGAGCACATAAGGAATAGCGAAACAAGCTTAAGAATGGGACTGTGTAGGGATCATAGAGTTGAGGGTGCAGGGTCCTACATGATTAGCCTAGGACTTTGAAGAACATGGTACTATCGCTACGTAAGGACTACGGGGAGGATTATCTTGAACAAAAAGCTTTGACATTAGAGGTTGCTTAGGACTTAAGGCGGCGTGGGAATTGAGATGTATTGTAGAGCCTGGAAATGGGAGTGTTCTTGAATTACCGGACTTCTTGATATTTTCGAGAAATGGAAGGAAAGACTGATAGAGCAATGAAAAGGCAATCCCCTTTTAGGCGTGCTGTTCAACCCCTTTTCTGTTAAGCAGTCTCTGCAGGGTCAGTACGATCCACACCATCGAGCTGAGGAATTACGATTTTGCGCTTGGGTCTTGCAACTTCAGATTTAGAGCTTTGTGTCCTGGATGGAGGTCAGAGTCAGAAGGATTAGTTAGCGGTTAGCATTTCCACCTTCTGCAGAAGCCTGCATCGCACAAGATGAAAAAAAAAACACAACTGAGCTTTGTATCCTACAGAAGGATTCCCAGACTGTCCCGTGGCCATAGGCTGTTTTTCGTCATGAAGAACCGCGGAATGGGATCTCAAGTTTCAGATGCATCCCTCTTCAAGGAGTAGTGAGGCGTCAAATAGCTTCACTAAACTGTCCCTGGCAATCAGCCTCAAGCTAGCGGTCTCTCCTCCTAGCATCATTAACCATCGGCACGTCTGGGACAATTAGGGACAGGTGGGTGGGTCTGTTAGTGGGTGGGTGTGTCACATATGGGGGGGGAGCGATTGTGAAGAACTCTACGCGCAGGCCTGCATTTCGAAGGCTACCGCCTCCTCTTGCGAATGAGCCTCCCAGGTGATCCATGATGAAAGGGCTCATGTGGAACCCTTACATGATTAGGATTGTACGTATGTTTGTATATATATATATATATCTTACACACAGAGGACATGACCTGAAGACGTTCGGTTCAGAAGGGCTCAAGTAGGGAGACATGGTTGCAGGGTTGGAGGGGGTGCAAGGATTACTGTGGGTTGTCCGGATAGGAGATATAGTGTAAAGCAGGCGCAAAGGCGACACAATCTGGCCTTTTTTTCAACACCAAAAAAAGGCGTCAGAAGGAAGCATTCATGGGTTAAGGGTATGGGGATCCGTCATCTACAGTGCCCATAGTGGAGAATCAGACTAAAAAGAACATGGAGAATTGAATGAACACGGAGTCCTGCCGTGCTGTCCTGATTGGGGATGAAAGGAACCCAGAAACTACGCTTACCAAAGCAAACTTAAGAAGCCATAAATCAGCCAGGCCCCAGACCCCTATGGCAGACCCTTCCCCATAGATCTTGCTTCCAACCATCTCCATGCTGAAGAAAACTCTGGGCTCTGCAAGGAATTGGTCTCATGCCCGCAACCTTCACAAAGTCTCAACCCTTCCTACTACCCCTCCTCTACTACCCCCTAGGTTCTCCCCTAACCAGGACCAACTACCACACAGAACCATAAGTTCCGGGAACCTAGATGGGCAAGTAGAAATATGTGTACGTTGAGACATGTATAGATTTTTTGCTCTTGCTTTGCTGCAGGGGTATAGATCTCTCCCTCTCTCTCACTCTCTCTTTCTCTCTCTACATATATAATAGCCCTGTTATGATCTGTGTAACCCATCATGACTCATGAAGCCCCTATAAAGCCTTGCTTGAGCGGATCGGGACTACATGCCTCCATGGGATGGACAATGAGCACGTGGTTGGCTGCCTCGGAAAGATTTGCTAAGTCAATGCGCTTTCTGTTTGTCTTTATGTTTTTTTGCTCTAGGGGATCGCACTGGACACTACTGGACAGTTTAGGTGGCCCGAGCGCTGGTGATGGGATAAATTCCTTGCTAATTAGATCGTATTGGACATCTTGATTCTACCACGGTCTCGGGAGTGTACCAAGTTCGCTCTTGAGTGCAATGGGCCCTAAAGGAAAAGACTATGTTGCACCCGGTGTTACCCTGAAGCTGCAAACAGAAACCTTACCCGAGGAAGCCTGATGCCTGAACCTTCGTAAAATTACCCAACCACAAGTCTCCAATAAAAACGACGGGCCACCGTAAGATTGGTCCCGCTGGCAGACTCCTCAAGGGAGAGTAACAGCATCCTCGGCCCACGGTCCTCATACTGGAAGGTCCTGGAAGGATGGAAGGCAATTTGCGGTTAATAATTGTAATAATGGTATTACTGTGATCTGAAGTAGGAATCTTCCGGTGCGAGGAGCAGGAGGAGGAGGGGGGTTTATTGCATGTTTTAGGAGGACCCCTCACTGTGCAATAGCGAAAGAATTGGAATATAACAGGGCCCGAATATAACCCTTCTTATCCCTTATAGTCACTATTACTGGGTGGGGGGTCCACCTACTGCATGTTACTGTGGCTGTGGCTGGCAGGAGTATTCAAGAGGATGCGATTTCGTGCTTCTCTGCTCGGCGCAAAAGGATCTAGGATGTAAGCAACGTGATCATGGGTTCCCCTAAGAACATCCCCTATACTACCCCCCCTAGGTTCCCCCGCAGTTCACCTTCATAAATCAAAAAATAACTTTCTTAAGCGGGGAACCCAGGGCGAGTAGTAGGAGAACCCATGAAATATAGGCTGAAACGACACAAAGACTTCTTTCCCCCCGCCAACCTCACAACCAAGGCTGTCCATCGACCAAACTTTCGGGTTTATGGGGTTTAGGGCTTTAGGATCAAATTTACCAATACTATGGTCCAAGTCTCTTGTAGAATTGTGGTTCAGGGTACCTCAACGAGACCTCAATCTTACACTACCAACTATTTAGGTTCTGGTGTTGGCTGGAACGCCCCGGTGTTCATGAAGGCCATTTCGCAACATCCGACACATCGGCCTCGAGCCCCACGCCTTAGAACTTTACACAGACTAAAACACCGGATCATCCCTGAGCCCCGTAACCCTTCACCCCACACTTTGTGTATATGTGTACATTCATCATGTAACTACTGGAATATCATATACACACATATATACATATATAATCATAGTATACCCTGGATCCGTTAAGTCAAGCCCTCAGCACTACTTGCAGCTTTTCCTGAGAGCAGCTTGTCGTCCCCACACACTGCCTTGAAGGACAATGTGGGGCACCTAGGCAATGCAAACGATGGTGTGGGCGTTCTTTAATACACACTGCACAGTCTGTAGCCCCGTGTCTCTAAACGTCTCGCCGGAAATGTTTGTTGCCGTGGCGAAAGAAAAGCCTTCAATCCCGGCCCCCGGCAATCTTCACCCACCCACAAACGAAAACTTGTCACAAGTTTTGTGCCACTCTATATTGCAGGAGGGTTGGTTCCTTGGGGAAGCGTCTTCCTCCTGGCGGGGGACTACTACCTGCACCGCTAAAATATGTGGAATACTGGAATTCCTCACGATGTGCATGCGTTCGGGGGTTGGACCATTACGAATTTGGATCACGTGTTCAGGAGTAGCCTTGGGCTCCACATTGGACCCTGCTCTACCTTGATAGAACTCCGGCCTAGTCTCCCTCTCATGTAGGATCTGAAGTAAAGTGGGATGCCCAGTGCAGGGACTCATCTAATCAAATGGAAACTACGAAAATTTTGGGGTTATAATGGGGTTATATTGGGATAATGGAAAAGAAAATGGAAACTACTCTGTTCAACCCTTAATGCCGAACAAGTTCCCGTAAAAGTGCTGAGGTCCACGCTCCGAACTCTTCCAGGGCGGAGCTGATCTGTTGTGGGCGTTTGGGCGCTTCTCAAGTCAAAAGAAGCTAAGCCCTATGATCCCTACCTGCCCACCAGCCCTGACCCCCTGCTTCGGACCGCCTGTTGTGAGAGACCCAGATTTCAGTAGGCTCTGCACTCAGAAGGCATGTTACAAACTAAGCTTAGAAAAGAGGTGAACTCGAGATGACCTCAGGAATGTCTGCCAATCTCAGGCTGCTGTGAAGCCCAAAGCCCAGATACTTGGAACTGGAGTCACATGTACTGCTTCTTGCTACTACCTCACGCAGGAACAAGTGGGAACCATCGGAAACATGCCAGCTCCAAATACAACCGGGTGAAACCCAACTGGCTGCGTTGTGCAATCACCCGCGAAAACCTCTACGATATTCTTGAAGCACCTGGAAGATTTCTAGACGCTGAAATGCATTGCGGACACCCTCTCATACAATCAAATCGGGTAGGGCATGAGCAGGGGAACACCTCGTCGTACTCAACCCCCAAGCTTGCTTATTCCCAGTGGTGCATTCGGAGCCAAGATGTGACAACTTGCGCTGATAGCGTTGTAATTTCCATGCATGTTTTCTATGTTCTTGTCCATCTGATTCTCCAATATTACATTGTTTTCCCCTAATCAGTTGTAATCTGAACAAGTCAAGACTTCAAATGGGCATCCGGCAACCCTGCTTCCCGGAATCTCACCTGTAACCCGATCGTCTTACTAGGCTACCCAGTAACCCCTTCGCAAGCGTACCATGATTTGGAATGTCAGCTTTAATAAGGAGACCTTAAATCACACCAGGAAAAACCTGGAGAACCCTTTGTATAAC
>CAJNIZ010043305.1:52516-65396 GCA_905231905.1 Symbiodinium pilosum
GCGGCGAAAGGGTTGTTTTTGGGAAAAAGAATATTGGACAACCCCCACATATTGCTTGTTGTGCGGAGCCTCCGCAGGACCCTCTGAACGGGACCTCTATACCGCCCATATCTCACCCCTTTAAAGGGCCATGCGGGTAATGGGGATACAGGTACGCCCTGAACTCAAACCCTAAAGTCTGCATTTCTAAAACTTAAACCCAGCAGTGCACCCCAACCCTGAACCCAAAACCCCAAATCCTAAACCCGGAGGCCCGGAGTGCCTCGGCAGAGAATGCCGTCCTGCGGGAGCAGCTCGTCAACGCCCAGAGGCGGCCACACTCGTTTGATTGTTTAGGGTTCAGAGTTTTGGGTTTAGGGTTCTTTGCAGGATTCAGAGTCAAGGGCTTGTTTGCAACCCTAACTACGTACCAGTCAATTACCTCCCAATTCATGCACGATACCTACTCATCACGGGATGATGACAATTAAGCTTTAGGTCACTGAGGTTACATGTACTTGAAACGGAATTCTAGATTCCAAAGAGGTTGGCTTATCACTAAAACCTTCGTCCCTAATTCCCTACTCTCCCTAAGTCATAAGCTGTAGGCTTTGGGGTTGACACCTTGCCACCTTGCCCCCGATTATTTTACAAAGGATTGCGCAGCTTAAAAAAAATATAGTCAACATTGTACCTCGGGCTGTAACCCTAAGTAATGTAAGTCATGGGGCTCAAAGCGATATACGGGGATACATAGGGGTTTTATGGAGTATAAGGGTTTATAGGGAATTTATGGTTTGGGATCTAACTGCAACCCGAATGACCCATAGCTTGCTAGTAACTAGTAAGTAGGTATATCCCAAAACCCTGAACCCTATACCCTAGACCCTAAAGCTCTAACCTCCAAGCATAAAACTGTACGTAGGTATTTTGGGTTGCATGGAGTTGATAATTCCTGCAAAGCCTCGCGCTAGCGAAGGGCACCTGCTTTCTTTGAGGATTTAGGATTCAGGGTATAGGGCTGAGCATTTAGGATCTAGGCCTTGTGGTTTAGGATTCAGGATTTAGGGTTTAGGGTTTAGGGTTTAGGGCCCCTTAATGAGCCCATTCTACGCTTATTGTTACCCCTTGTGACCAGGATCCGTTCGTCCACAAAGTGTAATTCTAGTCATCCAAGTCTGGGAGTTGCCAAATCTCTACCTCAAGGGTTCTGTTCTCTCTTTGTCCAGCTCCTTGGGGTCCTAATCTGCAAACATTGCCCACTTTGGGATCTAAAGTGTATATCTTCCCCAGAGGGTCCATGTACCCAATAATTAGGTACTTGGGTTTTGGGTAATAGTAATTATAGTCCAGGTTTTGGGTAAGTATATGATTGTGAGGTACTTGGACCCTTAGGGTTCTTGGCCCTCTAGGAGTCTGCTTTCTTGAGCAATGCGGCCAGAAATTCCCGGGCCAACTGCAACCTGTCTTCCTCTGGCACCGAACAGGCATGTATAAGGGATTATATAGGGGGTAACTATAGGGGTCATTAAGGGGGATGCTAGGAGTTTAAATTATGGCTCCACATGTGGACTGCTACGTATAAAGGTAATTCAATTGACATACGATCCACATCTTCCTGCATTTCTTTTAGTACCTAAAATACCTTTCGACGGGTGCCGTGCATGTTTTATAAGACCAAGCAGGAAGGTGAATTTCAATACATCATCCATGCGCGGCGAAGATAGGCGTTCCTCAGGTTTGGGATTCGCCTATATCCCAGTGAATTGTAAGAAGGGTAACGAATGGGCATAATTTCTGGATTTGCTTATATTCCTCCAAAGGTAACGCATGGGCAAAAATTCTGACGCACCCCGCACGTAGACCCCCAAAGGCGACCACTCACGACAGGAATATCCAGCACTTGGAGGAGTTCGGGAGCAGCAGCCGTGATCAACTGCCCCACGGCCAGCATACAGAGGGCTTTGTGCATCGGTGTGTTTGCATGCTGTCAAAGGGTTGCACGCACAGGGGCGGAAGTCTAAAGAAATTTCTTGACATTGCTGCGTCTCGATCCTCGACCTTGAAACACACCCAGGAGCGAGGGTGGGGGGGTAGAGCTTGGTCAAGCTGACATTCCCTAGACCCTGACATACTGGTTCTTAGTATGGAAAAAGGCAATGTGGTATATAGCATGATCTAGTGATTATATTCCCTTATTCCCTACAAAGAACCAGCAAGCTGAGCGTTACTTCAGAAACCACCACTCATCAATACTATCATCTCATTGTTATTGTTGTTACTATTATTACTGTTTTTACTATTATTACGATTATCATTATTATTACTCTTATTCCTATTATTACTATTATTATTACCATTTTTGCTATTAGTACTGTTATTCCTGTTATTACTACTATTATTATTACTACTATTATTGCTAGTATGGCTATTATTACTGTTATTATTTTTGTTACTGTTATTACTATTATTACTACTACATGTTGCTTCTTGACAAGGTCGCTCTCGGACCTGGACACCTCCCCTACCGGCGGAAGCTCCGCTCTGACGAGACCTGGCTGCTTTCGCGGGCTTCTAGTCCCCCTTAGGTAGATAGAATATGGGGTTTAGGGTTTAAAGTTTAGGGTTTAGGGTTTAGGGTCTAGGGAATAGTCCTCCTTACGTATCTAGAATATGGGGTATATGGGGATCTTATCATGACATACCCCAAGCCATATTCTATCTACTTAACCCGCCTACAGCCCAGAGGGTTCAAGTACCCAATAATTAGGTCCCTTTAAAGGGGGGGTATATAGGGATATATAGGGTTTAGGGTTTAGGGTTCAGGGTTTAGGGTTTAGGGTCCATGTACCCAATAATTAGGTACTTGGGTTTTGGGTAACAGTAATTGTAGTACAGGTTTTGGGGTATGTATATAATGATTAGGTACTTGGACCCTGCGCGCAGTTTCATGGGTTCTATACCAGCTAATAGGGGGTGAGTACGAAGAAGCTGCACGTAATCAGGGTTACAGGTAATAAGGGTTCGCATGCCCGAAGATATTCCTAGGTTCAGGAATGTTGGGATGTCGGGAAGTTCTAGAAGAGTAATACAAGAAGTCTCATGTATTTGCAAACGGCTGACGGTCCGACGGTTAGAGAGCATTACTCGTTGGGCAGTGAACAGTTACACTCCTACTAGCGTGCTGCGTGAGTCATGGCTAGGATATGACCCTGAACTCTGGACCCTGAACCGCGTCCTAATGTACAATAATCCTTATCAGAGTGATTCGCACAGTGGCCCGTAATTTTAGGAAACCCCCCAATCAACGTTCTGCATCCAATACTTAAAGTAAGATTCGTCCTTTGCCATGCTTCTTTGTAAGAGGAATAATTCCCTTCCTCAGTCCAACCTAGGAGGCCAAAATTCATGCGATAATCCCAACCAAGCTGCTGCTGCATCGCCTAAAATGTATATAAGTTATAGTCTAAACTCTAAGTATCCCCCTTAATAAGGCCTATAGTAGTCCCCTACATACTCCCCTATACAACAACCCCCGTTAAGAAGTTTAGACTATAGCTCATATAAGTCCCCCAAAAAGGGACCTTTGTTCTGATGACCCTCCGTACGACGGATCCACCTAAAACCTGCCTGTAATCATTTTTTTTTTGGTTTTTAGGGTTAAGGGTTTAGGGTTTCAGCTTCATGGTTAGCCTATTAGTTAGGGAGTACTTACTATCATTCCATTTGTTTCTCCAAACCCTAAGCTCAAAATCCTAAACCCTGAACCTTGGCTACTGCCCCCCCTCAGTAACAGTTGGATAATAAGTATAATATGGTTATATATAGCCCTTAATAGGACCCTAATATGGACTGTTACTCGGGGGGGCAGTACGTTCCAAGGGCTCCCGCCGACTATCGCCTCCGAGCCGCCGCATCGCCGCCGATTCCGGCTTTCGGTGAGGTGTGGAGCGTTTAGAGTTGTTTGGGGGTTGGGGTTTAGGGTTGGGTTTAAGGTTCAGGCGTTGGGGTTTGGGGTTTGGAGGTTATGGGAGATATAGGGCTCCTTGAAAAGAAAATAAGGGTCGTACCCAAATTAACTCGAGTGTAGTAGTAGCTACCCCACAATTAGTAGGTATAGCCGATAAACCTGTAGGTACTTGGGGTTACAGATACAAGGATATACCCCTATATAACCCCAGTTTCCATTTCATTTTCCATGTTCTTTTCCATTTGATTCTCCATTATCCCAATATTAACCCATAAAACTGTAGGTAATTCAGATTGCTAGGTTTGGGGTTTAGGGTGTAGGGTTGCTGTTGGGGAACTTTTAGGGCTAGGGTTTAGGGTTTAGGGTTTAGGGTAGCCACAATCCTGGAGAATAGGCTTGGAATGTAGAACATGACATGGAAGCTAGGGTTATATGCGGAGTTACATTCGGATTCAATGAACTTGCAAATTTTACCACTGTAACGAAACCACATTATGTACCACATATCTATTTTATAGTAACTTAGTTCAAGTTCCTCAACAGCCACACATTATCCAAAGCTTCCTTCGAAAAAGCCATGTGTTTTTCTGGAACACCACTTACCCTAGACCGTAAACCCTAAACCCTAGACCCTAAACCCAGAGTTTTCTGTGTTGTACGTAGTAATCAGGAGACCTGTGCTACCAAGCTGTAGATTATTTGGCTTGCAGATGGGGTTTAAGGGATTGGTGGGCCTAGGCCCTAAGCCCTATACCTAGGGTTTAGGGTCTGGGGTTTACGGTAAATCCCTAAACCCACAGACCCTCAACCCCGAACCCCCAAAGCCTTGAATCCGTAAGCACCTTGGTATTCCATAGGGCTGATGCTAACTAAGAAGCTCCAAACTCAAATTCCCAAAGGGGTTTAGGGTTTAGGGTCTAGGGTTAAGGCCAATACCTGTAGTCCCAAGTACCTATAGCTTCATGCACTATACAGTTATACCCACCAAAGTAAGGTAATTTCTAGTCAGCTGTGTGTAACTGTGGAAATGAGCCTCTGGCAGAGAAGACTTGACATCAAGTATTTAAAGCTTTTAAATTTTTAGGGTTACTAGCGTGCGAGACGTTCCGTGAACATCGCCACGCAAGACGTTAGCGTGGGGTGCGCCCAGGTTCGCTGAGCTCACCCAGCACATCCACCCAGTTTATGACCTTGGTCGGGTTTAGGGTTGTTCCACCCCCCATCCCCTATCATCGAGGGGGGGTATTTGGTTTGGAATAGCCGCTTCTGTGTTGTAGGCCACCCTCGCCACCCTGAGGGGAAGCCCTGCTGTGTTGAGGGGTTAAATTTGGATGCAGACGGGGCCATTTTCCGGCTTGGGGTGTGATGGGGATCCGGACCGTGATAGGGAACGGAGCATGGATGGTCCTTCAGAGAAATGGGCGACGAAGCATGCGCCTCTCCCCGTGTCTTCCTTTTTACGGGGCAATAACTCCTGGGTAGTAGCTTTCTTGAGGCCATAGGTTGTTGGGGTTACCCATAAACCGGAAAACGCCAATGACTCTACGCCGACAGAAGGAGGCAACTTAAAAGATTGCACCCCTAGAACACTGGCTCAACATGCGCCTCTCAGCATAGGCTCGCCTTCTCACCCTGCAACGCAGACTCTGCACCTTGAAGGAAACCCTAAACGCCTATAACCCCCCTTTAAGTAGATAGAATATGGGTTTAGGTATGTTATAGTAAGATCCCCATATACCCTATATTCTATCTACTTAAGGGGGACTATATCCCTATACAACTCTATATAACCCCAATATACTATAGTAGTTTCCATTTTCTTTTCCATTATCCCCATAATCTACTTAAGGGGGACTATAATCATAAACCCTAAACCCTACCCCATATTCTATTTAGTTAAGGAGCACTATAAGTTCCTTAACCGCAACCCAGAAGCTGGATGCTCCAGTGATGTGGCCCGAAGCTTGGAAAATTGCATCCATGCCTCCGCTTCTCCGACGCCCGCGAACATACCCCTACTGTTTAAATACGTCCCACGCTCTGTAATCATATGTGTACGTATAAAATGTATGTATATGTTATATACACATATGATCATCGATGGAGTCTCTGAGTTCTGCCCAAGATCAAGTACTAGGTGTGGAGGGGGGTTATCACGCTTCAGCGCTTAGATATGGATACTGGCAAGACGTCACGACGGCCCCTGAAGAATCTGTAGCTCCCCCACGAAACTCTGTACACTGGATCCCTCAACCGAACATCCGAGCTGCATTGGGTCCAAACTGTGCACTTTCCACAACGCTGAGGTCCGTCCGGGAAGTCGTCCGCATTTCGGCTGACCTCCAGAAAGCCTGCAGCGGCGGGAGGGTTTGAGTTGGGGCTGGCTGAGAGAGAGGGACTTAAGGTGTGGGCCTTGGGCTTTATTTCAATTTCAAGGCTGAGGTATTCTGTTAAAGTGTAAAGTTGGCAGGCTACAGCATGCAGGGCAAGGTTGTAGAGTTGAGGGTTCCTCTTAGATCACAAGATAAGCAGCAACTTCTCAAGTCATAAAAGCCCCATTGTCAGGCCTCTGGTTTAGGGTTGCTTGCTCCAAACCCTAGACCCCAGATTCTACCTTCCCTGCAAGTCTGGCAGACATGACAATCCGACGAAACCATGTTCAAGAAATTTCGGCTAGACCCCACACACCTGTCATTGCTCAATGGCGATAAGCGTCGCGCATTTGGGTTATGGGGCAAGGGGCTAGGGTTGGAAGATCGTAAGATTCAAGTTGGGCTGTTAAACCCACATCCCAAGTCCCACAAGTTCTCATCATCAGTGCTGGGAACAGAACACCTCTCCAACCTGAGCCCCTGAACCATTATCGACCCTACGTCCGGCCCCTGCCCCTTAAACCTATGCGTAAACTCAAACCACCCAAGCCCTCCAGTAAACGTCCCACAGCTCAAGGATCCTTTAAAGCAAGCCAAGAAGCGGTACATCAGCCCCGTGCCCACAGTCAGAGCCAAAAAGCTAAACCAAACAGGCCCGCTGAAGGGCGTGAGGAACGCAAAAATCTCATCGAAGTCGATGCCTGGATTTCTTGAGGGGCCATTTGAGTAGCGTTTTTTTGGTGGTTGAATCTAGTAAGATTGTATTCCTTATATAAAATACTATACCCCAAAAGGAGGATATAATCTTACTCTATATTGGGTACCATAATATCCCCAAATAAAATGCTACTCATGTAGGGGCTTCTGAAGATGAGGATGTCCAAAGGGGAGTTCCTGCTGATACAGAAGTACAATCTTTAATCGACCTCCCAGACCGAATGTAAAGTATTGCTTGAGAGGTGCCAGACCCTCCAATGTAGTACCTTTTTGGGGGTCCTAATAAGAATCCTTACCCAAAAACTACCAAACCCAAAAAAGGAACTACATTGGAGGGTCTAGGTGTTCATTCAAAGTCCACCACGATCTTGTGTGGCATCTTGCCACCCAAGTACAATCATCCTTATTATAAGGACGCCGGGTTTAGGGTTTAGGGTTATAAGGACTCCCCGAAGTGGTAACCCCTAATTTTGGGAAACCCTAGACCGTACATACCCCCTCTATACCCCTATATAACACCTATACACCCCTTTACTCCCATTTTTGGGAAACCCCCAGTTTGTATGATGTTACATCACTCCTAAAACCCAAACCGAAAAGCCTAAACCCTACTAAACCCTAAACCCTACCTAGACCTCCCAAGTACCCTCTATAGACCCTAAGTATCCCCAAATAGAAGCTACATAGACCCTATTATTAGGGTACTTGGGGAGCCTAGAGCCTCAACCCTGAACCGCTCCAGGGCACCCTCTTTGACTTCCTCCATGACAACGGCCCAATACATGGCATCCAGAAACCTGGGTTGTGCTGAAAATCTGGAAGAGGGTTTCGGTTTTGGGGCTTAGGGCTTAGTCCTACCAAGAAGTGAAAAACAGCAGGAAATGCTTCCAAAGCACAGGCTATTTAAACAAACTTTCAGCCCTGATCACCCTGATGCAGCCGGTGTATAGGAAAGTGACACAAACAATTCAGGAGATGTGGGCATTTCTGCAAATTGATCGCTCCCTTTTGGAGCTTGCTGGGTATCAGATACTTGGGGCTCCTGACGTTGGGTAACTCCTCTTTATTGCACTTCCCAAAGCATAGCACAGGCACCCATAGGGGCTGTAGGCCCCTCGGGCCATTCGCTCTGGCGTGATGAACCAATAAGCGTATGTGACGAGGTCGTAGCGGTTGAGAGCCTCCTCGAGCCTCACTTGCCAGCCAACTGGTGGACAAAGGATGCACTTGGACCTTCTAAACCCTTCACTCAGAGGTTTAGGGATACTAGCCCAATAAATGAGAATCAAAGGAAAAGACATCGGCACATGGGATTTAGGGCTTAGGTAAGCATGTTAGGAAACACTGGTGTTACCTATGATACTGGCTTTAGGGGATATGGGTTATGACACCTTGATGAACTTTGAAGGAATGTCCTGGGTCTCTGTTTTCGATGCGGCCCCTGCCCGCAAAACGCCGGTTTTCACTTTACAGTATACCTATAAACCCTAAGCCCTATGAATCCCAAGCCGTGGCTGATCACAACAGAGCCATCCGGGCCCTCAACCCTAACCCTACTCCGAGCAAGCCTTAACATGGAAATTGAGAAATGCCTGAGCGTACAATATGATCTTTTCAGGGGCAAGAAGTCTTGGGTTGCATGTCTGCCTGGGGGAATGTAATCTGCATTGTACTTAGCCCACATTACCCTAGGGAGAAAAAGGATCCTTTTTACAGAATATAAAGAACCCCACACCCCAAAAAGTATAAAAGGATCCCTAACATTGATCCAGTGTAGTAGCTGCTCCAGCCAGGGGCCCGACGTCCAGTTGTGCATTACCAGTGAGAAGCTGAAACGCCCTCTTCTTGCAAGCTCCTGAAGCTTACCGTCGGATCTGACATGCTTTGCAGGCATAGGTCTGCTTCATTTGGTGGTTTCCCAGAATTAAGGGTACCTTTTTGGGGGTCCCTATAATAAGGATTATAGTATTTGGGGGTCTATATTGGGGTCCCCTTATTTAGGGAAGCTACGTTTTTGTTACAAATTCAGAGGACTTTACGGGCATATTTCTCTAAAAATCAGGTCCAACTTATGGCATTTGCTGACGACACTATGGGGATGAGCTATCTGCGGGTAAGTTTTGGGCGCCTAGGAGGTAGGGGTTGGAGCCTAAAAGCCTGGCCGAAAGCTTTAAACCAGCCCTGAAAGGAGCAGCCCAGATCCAAATTTGTTGGTTTTGACTTAGGGTATATATAGGGGTTATAAAGGGATAATGGAAAAGAACATGGAAACTACAGGGATTATATAGGGATAATACGGAAAGGAAACAGGAACACCAAATCGCGAGGAGACCACGTTTGAAGGCTAAGTTTATAGTCACCCTTAAGTAGATAGAATATGGGGTATATGGGGATCTTACTATACCCATAGCCATATTCTATCTACTTAAGGGGGACTATACAGTGTGGGACTCCCAAGCTTGAGACGCAACGACACTCATCTCCTAGACCCACATACTTCATCTCTTCCTTTAGAATCCAAAGGTTTAGGGTGTAAGGGTCCCTTTAAAGGGCTTATATAGGGATTATATGGGGATCATGGAAAAGCTACTATTTAGGGTTTAGGGTTTAGGGGTATACCTAGACCCTCCAATGTAGGTCCTTTTTGGGTTTGGTATGGCTTTTCGGCTAGGACTCTTATTAGGACTACCCAAAAGGTACTGCATTGGAGGGTCTAGGTAGGGTTGAGGCTGATGTCTCTAAACCCCAAACCCTTGCAAAGTAGAAGTCTGAACCCTCAACCCTAAACCCCTGAACTTGAACCCTAAATCCCTGAAACCTAAACCCTAAAACCCTACATCCCTGAAACCTAAACCCTAAAACCCTAAATCCCTGAACCCCTACACCCCTACATCCCGGCCTTTAGGAGTTCAATCTCCAGGCCCACATAGCTGGAAGTTGCCGGATCCCAAGCCAGAAATCTCTCATCCCAAACACCCGTCCCCACTTGGATATGAAGGTCCTGCATACGATTCAGGGAGAGTTCAGAGATGTAGGGGTACCATCTGGGATTCCCTATAATAAGGATTAAAATACTATTAAAATATACTGGGGTCAATATTGGGATCAGCAGGATTTAGCAGGTTTAGAAGATGGCCTCACTCTTCTAAAGAAATCATGGAGGGCTCAGGGTGTATATGACGAACTCTCAGGTCAGCGAGGGAACTGTTTGTTCTAAAAGCTTGCTGATCTATGACGTAAAAGATGACCCCTGCGCCACCCTCTTGCTGGGAGATCGTAAGGAATATGGAATGCAATCGCCAATTACAAGAGGCAAACCCAATACGCTATACCGTCTGATCCTCGGCAATCCTGAGGAATACAAAGCCCTTAAAACAGAGCTCGGGGGAGTCTGATCGCTCAACTCCCCCCCCCCGCCCCGCACTGATGGAGGAACATACTAGAGCAGACTGTTGGGAATGCTGGTTATGAGGGTAGGGCTTCTAGCATCCAATTCGCTGTGCAAAAGTAATGTGCTCGGTCACCTCAGACAGATGTTCAAAGGGATACGCCGCTTGCCGCTTGACAGTTTCAAGGGAGCAAGGGATGAAAATATGCTGCGCTAGGCCTTAGGCCTGCAATCCTAGAGACCCTAAACCCACTTACCCCCAGGTCCTCCAGGCCCCACTCATGTGCTAGGGTGCCATTTCTGATCCGTTCAACCCGATCGCAGAGAAAGGTGCGATTTGCCTTACAAAGCACATGGAGGAATGTCTAAGAATCCATGATGTAGGGTCGAGCAATTATGAACACAACAATTAAAGCCATAAGCCTGCAGCTTTCGACCTAAAAGCAAAACTATTTAGATAGGCTTCCGGAAGTTCAAGGGTATGAGTGCAGGGGTTTTGGCTCAAAAGTGTATCCTGATTTCGGGGCATATTAGGGGTAATCTCATGTTTAGATCCCATGTTCAGGAATACCCTCATGCAGACAAGTAGTTTCCACATGGACCAGCACTTCAGTCAGGAGATGCCGTCCTAGCAGGCTAGTGAGGTCTGTAGCTGTGTCGGTTGGAATGCTTCAGATGTCTGCTCAAAGGTGTTTGGAGATTGTACTTACACAGGCTTTAATAATTAGGAAGTGAGTAAGGCGGTACCACGGATATCAAGTCAAACCTCCCCGCGCAAAGCCCAGGAGACCCAGATGATATGCAGCGGACTTCAATACAAAGTTGACACAATTGACGTTCGTGCCTATGGTGACCTACTTAGAGTTGGGTCATCCAACCCTCTGAAGTTTTGAGCCATAGACCAAAGTCCTCATATTGCTAGGCATGTGCGGGTGCATATGCAGCAGAAAGAAAACCCAGTGCAACCATGATGCCGCTCTGTTTGCACAGCACTGCAAAGTGAGAACGAGGCCCCAAACGAGCGCTCGCCGGCACATCGCTCTCATTTTGACACCAGCAGGGGGGTCGTGGCTTGGGTTTGGGGATGCAGGGGGCTATGCCTATGCGACGGCTCTTTCTGTTCAGCTTCATGTCCATTGCATTGTGGCAAAATTCTAGAAGGACTAACGTTCGTCCCTGTATCTCAAGCGTTTCAGTGAGCTATTTAGTAGAAGTGCTGAGGCTTTCTATACATGTGATTTCCGTGTTTTTCCGTCCTTCCTGCTTGTGCATGTTGCCTCGTGGGCAAAGTGGGCTCTGAAATGTCTAGCTTGAGAGCTGAGAGTTGCACGTGAACTCTTTCAGCTTGGATAACTGCACCTTAACCAGACTAAAGGTAGGTCCCAAAACCTGGCAACTGCCGCTGGTAATGAATGTCCCCAACCCCTTGCTCCCATAAATGGACCACACATGTGCTGAAAATCACATGGATGCTTCTCAAAGCTTCAGGTCCTATGTCTTCCCTCAAAAGCAAAACCGTGAGGAGGACTCCAGAGACCCGCCACCCAGAGAAACGTCCAAATCCCATCCTAAATCCTAAAACCTACTCTCAGCCGTAAACTCCAAACCCTAGAAGCCCCAACTTCTGAACCCCAAACCCTTAAACCCAGCCTCTCCACTTGACGGCCACGCAGGCATTCCCAGGTGCTTACGTGTCTTTAGACACCTTTGCAAGACACTTCGCGAGAGTCATCTAGAAGTCCAGGGCTCAGGGTTTCATTAGGGTGCATATGGGGATTATGTAGGGGTGATATGGGGGTGATATGAGGGTGATATAGGGGTGATATGAGGGTTATATAGGGGTTATGTAGGGATATGGAACAGAAAATGGTAACTACGATTTAGGGGTTTGGGGTTTGAGGAGCAAGGGTTGAGGAGATTGGAACGAGGTGACAGCTTGCCTTTACTGTTTTCTGGGTTTTCCTCCTCTTTAAAGGATGCTGGAGTTCAAAAGATGTAAAGTGATGTTAGTATCCCATTTCATGTCAAGTGCACTGTGGCACTGTCATAATGACCCCTTGTAAGTAGGTTTTCTGACATCTTAGCAGTTCGCAGCATACATAGGGTCGACGAACGACGCCAATACCCGCATCATCTTATTATCTGAATATATGCTAATCCAGATCCACACATGCCTGTCTTCATGACTGATTTGCTTACGGTACTGCTCCTTACTCATATCGGCTTCCCCATGTCTGGAACGGTGATATGGGCAATTTCCGACACTGTTCGAACAACTGAACCTTCGAGGGCGCACGCGAAGGCTTTTTTTTGTTTTGGAAGGGGGGGGGCGCAATTACTATTTCCGCCAGTAAGTACTAGTCCTACTACGACCACGACCCCGACTACTACCACTACTACTGCTACTACTACTACTACTACTAGTACTACTACTACTACCACTACTACTATCAC
>CAJNIZ010043305.1:81949-115340 GCA_905231905.1 Symbiodinium pilosum
CAGATATTTTCGAAAGATACACATATTTGTTATTATACTTGCACATATCTGCAAATAATTACTATGCCTATATCTAGTACATGTGTATATCTATTTATGATAACCCCCCTTTCGCAGTGCAATGTACGGTACGCAGCGCACATGTTTGCCAATCACCCACCTGGACTGTCTTCTTGGGCTTGTTTTGAATGAGCCCACGCTCGTCATTCAACTTGGCAAACGCAGCCTGCGCACACGGGGTATAATATCAGATAGAATGTATATAAACCTGTTATATATATATATATGCATGTACGTATATATACAGCTTCTATTCCTTTAATTTTATTATATATCAAAGTTTAAATATACCAAGGGATATATATATATATTTGTATGATCTATACAGAGCTATTCTACATATATATATATACACGTATCAACATGATGCTTCGATGATATTATTATGAACCTTGTAAACTAAAGTTGTATGCCATTCTGAATCACCCTAATTAGTTATAATGTGCAGCACCATGGGGCCAGCCTTGATCTCACCACAAGTAGGCAGCTGATCGAACTCTGTATGCATGTAGATCAGGACACGCGCATTCAGGACGATCTGCCAGCAAAATGTTTTATTGTCAGCAACTCTGTCTGAAATGATGACTGTCTCAAATATGCGCTGATCATCCTGCCTCTTTCTCATAGCTGCCGCTAAGGCCAGTGTTGGCCACGCAAGCTTTCACGAGGATTTTTTTCCATTGGTTGCTCACGANNGTTCGGGCCAATCCACATCAGCAAAACCTCCCTGCAAAGCATAAAGGACGCGCTGGCCCTTATCTTCAGAGGGCAGCTCAGTGAGCTCAGATGCCTCGCTTGCAAACGAGGTCTGAGGTGTCAAAGCCAAAGCTGATTCAGAACTCGACATGGCTTGCCACAAAGGAGTTGATCGCCCAACTTATACTTATCATGCCCCAGACTGTCCATGCATTTTTTCCTTATATTATCAGCTGTATAGTGTATATATGTACGTATAATTCATAGAATGTATATTGATGCAATTATAATTACAGGTGTATGCGTGCAACTGAAGCCCCAAATCTGCAACATTTGCACATTGAGCTCACGATCACCACAAACCGGATACACACCACCAACAGAAGATTAAATAAGCTGGGGCTGCAAAGGAGGTGCGCACCTTGGCTCATCCGCCGCCGTGCCCAAGCTCGCTTCATGCCTGCCCATTGCGAGGGAAACACAGCTGTGTACCCATGTTTTTTTCATCAGCATACAGTATGGCAAAGTACGATATATATATATAGATCTTCTATGTGGACTGCCTGACAAAGAGGATCTACACAGAGGATATGCTATACACGTATATATTTATTTTATATATACATATATACAGGTAGATATACATATATATAGTCAGATCCGCATGGACACATGGCTACCTCGCCTGTCAGATTTATGGATTTATAATTTGTTATCAAATATTATTCTTATAACCCATACCACCATTATTAATAGATATAGTATTATGATTTATACATGCGCTTGCAGGCCTGATCAAAAGTCCCGTGCCTCGTTTTGGCAAGGCAGCTGTCGCAGCCATGACCTGCAAGGATGGAAATCATAATATAACAATGCTAGCTGGCTGATCACGACACAGGTGCTCATTATCATCAACGTGCTTGCACCTCTCCTTTTTTGCATCATGTATAGGCATGCGCAGGTCACTTGCCAGCAGTCGAAGGGTCCTCATCATTGCGAGGCTTCTTCCGCGGAGGTAGCACAACCGCCCCTCTTCCAGCCAGCCTCGGCATGGTCTTGGGGAGAACGGAATGGCGAGGATTGGCTGAGCGAGCTGAGGAGGATCTCTCACGAACAGGTTCCTCATCAGCGTCCTCATCTTCGTCCGACCAGCGCAACGGCTCCTCCGGTTCTTCACTCCACACACTGGCTCCACTCTTCTTGCCTCTGGAGGCCGTTCCCGCACGTTTAAGCCACTGACTGCGCTGGCCCTGGTCTTTCCAATCTCTGCCTTCACGTCTGCGCTGGCCCTGGCTTTTATTATTGTGATCTCTGCCTTCATGTCCGCGATAACCCTGGCGGTCTCCACGATCTTGATGCCAGCCATCTTTCTTGCCAGCCTTGCCTTTGCCTTTGTTTCGGCCTTTGCTCTTTCCTTTGCCCTTCTCTTTCTTGCCCTTGCCGCCCTTGGAATTTTTTCCCTTGCGGTCTGGCAGCTTCTTCTCTACCTCGCCCTCGCTATCCTCCACCATCTCCTCATGAATCTCCTCCACATTGTCCTTGCCATCGTGATCATGATCAGAGGCCCCCTTTTCAGGGGGAGTTTCCTCCACCTGAACCTCCTCCTCCTCCTCGAGGTCTTCACCTTCAGGGGGTTCTTCCTGAGGGGGCTCTTCGTCAGGCTCGCCCTCAGCCTGCTCCTGGGCCAGCGCCCCTTCTGCTGCCTCCAGCTCCGGGGTCACACGCTCAATGAGCTCAATCCCCAGCTCGTCCGCAGCGCCGGCACGGTACGCCTCAGAATCACGGACATTTCCAATAAATAAATAAATAAATATATATATATATATTTGATTTAAGTTCTAATTAGAAATCCCATGCTGATCATGCTGAGGGTCAAAATCCGGGACGAAGCAGTAGACCCACCGCCCCTGGCTCCACTGTTGGCCAGACCAGTCCTCCGGAGGTAGCACCTCCCACGGTAGCTTGAGCGGCGGCATGCCGAAACAAGCTGCGACAATCATGGATCATGATTTCAGGCATGTGCACAAGTGCATTTCTGCTGTCAACCGCTCATGGCCTTGCACTGCAGGCATTCCTACACCCAGCATCCTGCCTCATCAAGATATCCACCCAGCAGCAGCGGGCCGAGCGGCCAATAAAAAACTACGAATTACGGCAGCTGTGTACATGTATAGATCTATATATATTTTTTTCTTACCTGAGCTTGCACATGCATTTCCATGTATTCATGATCAAGCTACATATATATATGTCATATCAATATCCCCTCTTGGTCTGCTATATCTGTGAAATCACCATCACGTGCTGCCTTTTGAGCAATACATATACAATTTATACATATAATTACATGCCATATATACGACATATACACATCATCCCAAGGAACAAGGCTAAAATCATGCTGATCCTACCCGCACCCAATGACCCCTACGGAAGGCCTAGAAATCCAGGTACTTTCCAAATTGGGGCTACGGAAATATGCCATAATTACAAAGACGTTGTTTTTTAAGGCCTTGGGGGTACAACAGCCCAAAGTAAGGTCTTGGGATCCCATATGAGGTCTTGGGACGCTTAGGGTTATAGTAATAATATTCATAATAGTAGTAATAATAGTAATTAGAAATAATCCAAGGAGTGACCCGCCGCGCAATAGAGGCTGGAGGGAACATAATGGGGTCATGAGAGTCACATAGAAGCGGAACCCAATGGCCGAGATGCTGCTCTGTGAGGGCCAGATACAACGCCCGCTCCTTCACGGTCTGTCGCACTGGGACGATGCGCTCCTCCTCCTGTTGAGATCATCACGGTTAAGAACCCCTTCTGTTGAGATGGTTCTCAAATATCGATGGTGCCACTGTAGGCCATTTTGCCTCCTCTGCCATTGCTGGCTTCAGGATTCAATGCTTAAGGTTAGCGGGAATAGGATAGGGCACTACGCTATCAAGGATGCAGGGATCACATCAAATGTAAGTACGGAAGGATTGAGGTTTCTTGGGGGCGCATATCTACATCCTTGGCAAAACCCTACAGCCTATCCCATTACTTCTATACTTTAATCCCTCCCTCATCCCCGAAACCCCTTCTTGCCCCAAACCTGGAATCGCGAAACAGCTTGCATCGATCACCTTTATTGGCAATCGGCAAATTTCAAAAAGGAACCTCTGATCCGTTCCCACAACGAGAACCATATGCTTCTCATTTTCAGGTCAGGCTGGGATATCACGTGGGCTAAATCCCAGACCCTAAGCCCTGATCCACATCCCAAAACCTTGTCATTAAGCCGGGCCTCGCCCCTAAACCTTGGAACCTGAACACTATACCCACAAATTTCTCATCTCTTAGCCTCAAACCCCCTAAACCCCAATCCCGCAACCCCCAAGCCCGAAACCCGAACCCACTTCTTTAAAACCTAAACCCTAAGCCCTCAACCCTAAGCCACTCCTCAAACGGCGGCAGCTCCGCAGTATTGCGGCGAACAAATGCATCCAGCCAGTCCTGGCCCAGAAGACTTACTGAGGTTAGTCGGGAATGAGAGATTATATGGGTATACCGTAGGGTTATATAGGTACTCATTATATGGGGGGTTGATAAGGATTTTAAGGTGTAAGGATTAAAGTTTAGGGTTTAGATTTAGTAGGGAATACGGGAATTTTTGCGGTTTAGAGTGAGGCGGGATATTAAAGAGTTTAGGGCTTGAGGTTTAGGGTTTAGGATTAGTAGGGGATAAGGGAATATATTATAGGCTTTTTGGTTTAGGGTTTGTAGGGAAAATTATGGGTATACTATAGGGTTATGTGGGTACTATATGAAGGTTTCCAAAAATCAAGGGTACTATTTTGGGATCCCATCAAAAAGGATTATATGGTTTAGGACTTAAGGTTTACGGTTAATAAGGTTTAAGGGAAATATCTAGGGTTTAGGGTTTGTGCTGGTTCATAGGGCTTATGCTTTCAGGATATATTTGCGAAGCTACCGCAGAACTCTGTTAAAAAATCTGAGGTGTTTAAGGCTTGGGGTGTAGGGGTCCGCCATCCATCATGCACTTTGGGGTTACGTCATGTCCTAATCACGCGAAGGAGCAACAACACACATCTCGTGCAGAATGTGTTGCCGCAGCAACACCTCACCTAAGAAAGCCAACATGAAAATGCATAGCGCAACGGCGCGACTAACAAGTTCGTTCGGGTAAAAATTACACAGAACCCTTCGTGCTTGCTGGGGTTGCATGCTAGGAATTCTGATTTTGACCCGCGCCTGCTTGCATAAGATGAGCAATAATAACACGATAAGAAGTGTACTAATGACCGTAATATACGGCAATCATGATACTCATGAAAGCCTTTTCAGGCAGAGTCCTGTGCGACTTTGCGTGGTTCCTCTTTGTCTGCGTCCGATGCCAGCGTGGTGGGCAGCTGCACTCCCAGAAAGCCTGCTGCCTGCAGGGACGGTGTTGGGCTGTAAGCCCTCAGGGTTTGGGCGTGCAAGTTTTGGCGCCTGCAGTATGGGCTTAAAGGAGTTTAGCCCCAAGCCTGCAGGCGTGGCTTAAAGATTTGGCCATTTGGCCCTGGGTTGACAGCCCATTACCCTATCCTATCCTCTTTCCTGACTGATTCATGACACGTCTTTGATTGAGGATTTGTGCGATAGGCGGCGAAGTGCAGTTTTCATGTTCATGGAAGGTGCTTAGCATTAACAGCGCTGGCGAAGCCAAAAAATGCGTTTTCAATTCTTCCCAAAGCCTTTCGGATCTGCGCCAAGGTTTGGCAAGGCGGAGTTCCGCTCAAGCCCCACTTGTACTCCTTAGCCCAATGCATTGAACTAGGTCAGCCTCTAATTTGCGGATGGGTACACACTTGAAATCTCAGGCTTAAGAAGGAGTGGGCGCTAAGCCGCCACACCTGTTCCTTTTATTGCTGCAAGCGCATGTGGAGCCAAGGCTCTGCATGGAAGAGCTCAACAGCAACTTGTGCTGGCGGGTACCGGCTCAGCAGTTCATGAAATTCGTCGCAGACCACTCGCTTCCACCAGAAAGCTTCCTTGAAGCACCAAAGGTCGTGAGGGTTAGGGGTTGCCAGCTGCTTTCCAAAGCCTTAACCCCACTGTGGACTTTTAAGGTGCAGAATTGGTGGATAACACACAACACACGCTACCGGGCTCAAGGGTTGAGACATGAAAAGATTGATTAGCTGCCCAGGAGTTGCTTGGATGATCTAAAACTCTTGACACAAGATTCTGCAAGGACTCAACTTCAGGCATATCAAATCCAATAGGAGGTAATGGTGCCCAATTCTAATCATAGTCAGGCTTTGGGAACCCTAAACCATAAACCCTAAATAGTAGCTTCCATGTTCTTTTCCATTATCCCTATTTAACCCCTATATACTATATATTAGTTTCCACTGACTGCGATACCCAGATTCCAAAGGCACGTACTGAGTTTGGAGTGCAGGGAGTGGCCAGTCCAGCGTCCTCATGGGCTCTGGTTCCATGAAGTTCTGCGTCGCATCAGCCTCCAGGACTGCCAAACCGAAACCCTAGTGGTGGATGTGGAGTATGGGGCTGAGAGTATAGTCTTCCTTAAGTAGATAGAATATGGCTCTGGGTATTATATAATAAGATCTCCATATACCCCAGAGTCTACCTACTTAAGGGGGACTGTGTCATCTTGCATGGCACCATACTTATTCTTGTGCCCCCGCCTGCTTCCCGTTGATTCGGCGCCGCTTCTGGCTCCCTTGGAAGTCCTGGGTGGCCTGCGGTTTCGGTAATATAGTAGGGGTTCTATTGGGGATATATTATTGGGGTATAAAATTGGGGTATAATATTGGGGTATAATAGTGGGGTTAGATTAGGGTTATATATAGGGATAGTGGACAATAAAATGGAAACCACTGTAGGGTTATATGTGGAAAAAGGAAAAGACAATGAAAACTACAGGGGCCTGCTAACACTGCAATTCATGCGACATCTGGGATATAAAAAAAAGGTGAGGCCGATAGTGACCAATGTCCACGCTGAGCAACCCAGCAGACCCCGGCAACTAGGAAATCCTATGTCTGAGAACGTTTTATGAACAAAGCCTACAATCCGACAAGCCTTCTCCCAACTCATGAACATCCTGAGACAATACTGCAGCCCCTAGCAACCCCAAGATAAAAATCCTTAACCTCCTCGTCCAGAACCAGCACATCCTAGGCCCCAACTCCTGTTTCTACGGCCGAATACTTCAGACCCTGAACCAAAAAACGCAGGCCTGGGTCGCCTGGGTCTCTTCCTTGACCTCTGGCGCCTTCGCCCCCTTGTTTCTTCGACGCTTGCCCTGGACTTCCTCCGCCTGCTTTGAAGGATCCCCGTGTTGCAAAAAAGCTTGACCAGGTGTAGGGCTATAAAACGATCATCCACTACGCAGGCACAGTTGGGTTTGAGGTCAGGTGTGGGCCTGGGGCACCATGATGGGGTTGCTGTAATGAAGGGCTTCTTAGTATGGGGTGCGGCCGCTGGAAAATGGCGAGGAAGGTAGCACATCCAATAGGGGCGTAGCTCTGCAATTTTTCATGCCGGCCTTAAGGAAGGGAAGAGCGAAGGGAACCTATCCTATTCTGGAGTGTGGCCAGGAAATCTCGTGTCATCAAAGGGCATTTATCTATCGAGGGGCTAAGGCCACAGGGTCTCAAGTTCCATTCCCAAATGGGGTTCCCCGAGATACCCAAGACGTGGTCCTCCCATTCCTGACAACCTACACCACTCCATCAACGGATTCCGATAAGCAGAAACAAGTTCCCAGACAAGACACCATGCACGACCTTCATGTTCTTCAGCTCTCTGGGGCCCCCATGTAAAAAACAAATTCCAGAAACTTTCACATGTCAACATTGAACCTACTATAGCAACAAAACAGGGCACAAATGCTATGGCTTGGATACACTCTCAACGCAAATGTTCCTAAAAAAGAAAAAATCAAGCTCTCCCGGGGAGAATAGAGGAAAGTATGCAGGGCTCATGTAGGGTCAAGTAGAAATGGACTGTCTGCTTTGTGCTCCCAATGGTATGCGTAATCATTCTTCCTTTGCATCACTAACCTCTTCAAAAAGTCCTTGAAAGGCACCACAAACTCAGAAGCCCACATTCAAACACCAAGCCCTGAATCCTAGGTTGTATAAGTCAAAGACTGAAAACTTGCACCCCAGAGCCTGAATCCTAGATTCCGCACCCTAAGCCGTAAAATCTAAACAAAGAAAACCCTGGAGCCGAGATTTCAAACCCAAAGCAGTAAAACCCTAAACCCACCTAGCTGCTGAGTTCCGTGGTCATGAGGAGTTTTGCCTCTTAACTCTAGTAGGGTTGTCTGGTGGCTTCCAGAAATATGGGACCCCAACATCTGCAGGGACCCGTGAAAAAGGTACCCAGTATTGTGGGAACCCCCCAAACCCCTCGAAACCGCTACATAATCCCACTTTCCATGTCACCTCCCATGTTGCTTTCAATCTGGCTCTCAATTATTGGGATAATATCCCTATATAGTCATCCTGTATATTGTAATTCCCATGTCCTTCTCCCTTTTCGTTTATACCCCATTGAAAGTTACCCACACCAACCCCGAAACCCTAAACCCTAAACCCCCCTAAACCCTAAACCCCTAAACCCCTAAATCCAAAGCCTGGGTCTCTTCTTTGACCTCCATCGCCTTTGCCACCTTGCCCCTTCTGCGCTTGCCTCGGTCTCAAATGAGATGTAAGTTTTTTTTGCAAGCTGTAGGGGGGTTAGGGTTTAGGGTCTAGAGTTTGAGTTTAGGGTTTTGGGCTGAAGGAACTCACTTGGGAAAGAAAAGGACATTCGAATTGAACATGGGGCTTTAGGAATTGTCATACATGTAGCGAAATATGGGGCTTTGCTGATAAAAGGATTTGGGGGGAACCTCAGCCTGCAAAACTAGGGCCCTGTTGTTGTGAAGCAGTAGCTACAGGGAAGATATAGGGATAATGGAAAAGAAAAAGGAAACTACTATATAGTATATAGGGGTTAAAGAAGGGTAATGGAAAAGAACATGGAAGCCACTATTTAGGGTTTATGGTTTAGGTTGGGGGTTGCAGTAGCCAGAAATCTCTGACTAGTGACTAGTAGAGCAGGACGTGAGAATACAAAAATCCAACATCAGGTGGTGCTGTTTCATATTTTCAGAGTACCAGCGATTGTAGGAGTCCAGGGGTCTAGGGTAGCGTGTCCAGGCTTTCTGGCGCTTTGTTGGGTCATAATATACAACATACTAATATCATAATAAGACAATACTAATATAATAGTGATTTAACAGCAATATAAGAAGAAGAACAAACATGATGATAGTAATAACAATACACCAAACCGTCACTAAACCCTAAAGGTTTGAGAAGGTTTCCACCTTGCTATGCGAGCCGTTACGGCTTGGCAGTCAGCTTAAAGGACTCCGGTAAAGCCTGAATCCTATAGAGGAGGTGGACCCCTCACCCAGTAATAGTGATTATAAGGGATAACAAGAATTACATTAGGGTCCTCCTACATTCCTATCATATTACTATTACAGATGGGGGGTGGTCCTCCTAACCCACAGACTACATCCTGACTCCATCTGGTTTGCTCTTTAAGGAACTTAACTGGAATGAAGTTACTAGGTCTGGGATATCTAGCAGGTACTACGCTTTCCTGCCAACAGTTACTTAGCTTCAGCTTCTCTGGACCTCAAAATGCCGGTAATTGACCCACTGGGTCCGTGAAATCCTGAATGTCTTCATCATCTTCGGATATGATCCAGAAGTCGGATTTGACCCATACTGGACCTTGCGAACATCCCTACACTTCAGGAGTGTAGGACCTGACAAATCTCTGGGCTTTCTGAGTTCTAGATATTGATGTGCATCAAAACTATGCTACACGGGGACCCTCGAAAGGGAAACCAGGTGCTTTCTCCCTTCAACTCGCTGTTTTCGGCAGCAGCCACCGGACGCCTGGTAGAGATTTTTCGCGGGTATGCCCGTGTCTGGGACTTGGTGGGCTGGAGATTGAAATAGTTGGAGTTTCAGTGGCGGCCAAATGCTTCATGGTTGATCAGGGCACAAAGAAAACTGAGCCTAACCGCCAAGCACCTTGTTTGAACCACAACACATCACTTGCTAGTAGCGCACGCGAAATGTCGACACCAAACGTTGGCCTGTTTGAAGCTTGCAGACCCACTTGTAAAATTGTAGTTTCCCAAAACAAGGGAACCCGAATATGGACCCCAATATACCATAATCCTGATTATGGGGACCCCCAAAATGAGTACCCCTAATTTGGAAAACTACCAAATCTTAAGCTGCTCCATTTTGAGACACGTACTAGGTTGCCATACCTTCCATTGTGTCTGACACATTTGTGCAATGCACTTGCCAACAGAAAAGTTTTCTTCCTGCGAGATGTGCCGATCCCAAACCCTTCCAAACATGCGTCCTACAGCCAAATCCCAAAAGTTGAGCTTCAAAACCCTAAACCCTAAACCCTGATCGCCAACCATACCCACACGATGCATCTCAATCCCTTGCCCTACCCCACACATCAAACCCCCCCTCTTGCAGTTCGCAAATATGCTCGGCAACATTTTAGCCCTTGAAATGCATCATGATCCACTTCTGAAATGTTGCGCATCTGTGGCTTGGGCATCTCTAATGTTCCCATATTGAGGGTTTAGGCGGTTGGGGTTTAGGGTATTCAGGGTTCCACGATCTCTGCAGTGCTCTGAGTGGGTCCCTAAAAAACTTTGCGCTATAGCACCTACATTTGAAAAACCAAACCCCAAGACCTGCACCCCAAACCCTGCAGCCTATACATCCCTAATTACCCTTAGCCTTTATTTCTCCATAGATCCCCATGACCCCTGAATCCTCAACCCAGCTCCTGGCTGGTGTGGTAGGCTCCGTGTCGATGCCCAGCTTTGCAGCCCAGCCAGGAAGTGCTTCAAAGGCCGAGCGATATGCTTGGGACCACTCCTGGACAAGGTGGTTTAGGGTTTAAGGGTTCAGGGTTTAGGGTTTAGGTGGTTCACGGTCGTTTTTATCCAGTTTTCATTATGTTTATCACCCATTTCGAAGCCCCCTAAGTCCCATAATATGGTTGTAATTGGGCTGAGTGAGAGTAGCAGTGATAATTGGGTTGTAGTTATCCTTACCCTGAAGCTCGAAGTAGAAAAAGTTGTGGGAAGACTTTCAATGTGTGGCACTACAAAAATCATGGTGTGTCACCAGTAAGTGCTACAGTGATATATGAAACATCTGATTACTTTGCCTGCTAGGATGAAGTTTATAGGGTCCCATCTAAGCATCTGTACATACAACTAGAGCCCTGGGATGTAAAAGGCAACTATTCATTTCCTCAACCACACAAACACAAAGATCAAACCGCAACAGCTGCAGCTTTGTGTAAGCCGTAAGCGCATTACGAACATAGAGCCGTCTCAGCCCCAAAGCTTGAAAGAAGCAAAAGCCAGGCCAACCTTGCCCAAGATTCCTCCCTTTCATGAGCACCTGCCTTGTGCTTGGGGAACCTTGGTGTGGAGGGCTTGCAGGTTCAGGGTTGAAATGCTGCTTGGGCGTGACATTGGCATTTGTGTGTCATTGCCAGCCAGCCGAATTTGTGCAAAAAAGGGTGCGAATTCCCGAACAATTGCAGCAACAAATGGCTGGCGTTTTCTCGTGTGACACCACTCCCAGCGGCCATGATCCACTTGAGAGACTTTTACGATGCACCCCATATCAGCTACAGTCCATATTTCCCATGTAGTACAGACATAAATAAATATATACATGTATATCCACGTCAACCCAGTTCAAATTTCTTCATGTCCTGTCTCTGTTCGATTTGATTCTCCATTGTGGGGATAATCTCCCTACATAATCCCAATATCATCCCACAACTAGTCCCCGCAATGAATATTCCAATAAACCCTTTAAGATCCCACGATGGCAAACCTGGAGCCGGACACCCCGGTGAGCATCCCTCTATATGAGGCTGTTAGCTGATGCCGACAAAAACCCTAGAACATAAACCCTAGAACGTAAACCCTGAACCCTAAGACCCTGAACCCTCAACCCTAAACCCTCAACCCTAAATCCTGAATCCTAAACCTACAAACCATGAAACATTCGCCCTATGCCATTCCTGTATCCTCCGCGCAGCCCACGCTCTAAGCCCCTCCACCAGCCCAGAGGCAACACTTCAAAGCCCATTCACCCAAAATCAAGGTTTAGGGTTTAACCCCAAACCCTTGAACATCCTTAAACCGTCAAACCCAGATCACTCATCTCTGCGCCCCTGAGATTCCAGATAGTAGCTGGTCACAGTTGCAAGCAAAAGCTAGATGTATGTGTACTTGGAGAACCCATGTACGTCCCCAAACCTCTTCGTCAAATCCTCAAATCCAAATCTGCCTGAACACTCCTGAATCCCAACCCCTCAATCCCAAAGCCTATGACCCTGCAACCTAAAACCCTAACAACACCCTGGTAAACCCTTGAAACCCTAAAAACCCTTTAGACCCTGAAACCTTTCAGGACTTCAGCTTCCTTGTAACTATGGAGAACTTGGAACCCTAGTAAACATTGTAATTTTGGTTGTTCCTTAGGGTTATAATAAGCAAAAAGTAAAAATTATTTCCAAGTACCCCTAAACCCTAAACCCTAAGGTAAGCCCCAGGGGCGCGAAGCCGAAGGAGCTCTCCCGCGCGAGCTCCTCCAGCCGTCGCAGGTACGGCGCGGAGTAGAACCTTAGTAGTGTTTGGAATAGGCTTGATAGGGGTATAGGATCCCTTTAAAGGGGTTATAGCCTTTTTATAGAAGACCACACCAAAGAGGATCATATTTTTCTCCTGATGTATAGGATGCCTTCAAAGGTATAAACAAGGTGTGGGCGTGGAGTGGACCCGTAGTACTAGCTATGCCAGAGCAGCCTCAAATCCTGAATCTAAGCCCCGACTGTTTCGGACTGTTTCCCATAGCCCGTACGGTTCATGTGGATTTTTGGTGTATACTTAGGGCCCACACGGGGTTCCTATATACACCGACTTTAAGGCCTAAGCATGTACTGTACCATATAGGGTGGAGATTTTGCTCAATGAATCATGTTTTGAGAATAGCGGTTATGAGCGTATATCACATTCCTTCATGTAGAGTCTAGAAGGATGATGATGTGTGTGTGTGTTGTTTTCAGGTTTTTGCGTGGTTGAAGCAAGCAAGTCTGTTTTCTTGTTTATAGAAACCACACCCCAAAGGACGATACTTTGGGGACTATTTATCCCCATAAAAAAGCACCACTCACTTGGACTCAGGTTCGGGGAAGAAGGAATAAAGTATTTCAAATGGATTTGGGTTCGGGATTATAGGATGCACTTGATTTGGGTGTCGGATTTAGAGCCCCCTGTTTGGGCCTTTTCAGATGATTAGTGATCTGCTGGTCTGGCATCCCATGGCGACTTCTTCGGGGATTGGATTGTTCAGTGGCTCCTTCAAGATTGAAGGAGCATGGACCTGGGATTGCCAAGAATGATGGCCTAGAGGGGCCTAGAGACATGGATGAGGCATCACAATTTTTTTCTCAAGCAGCGGCACCCTTAGCAATCCTAGGGGTATGCAACGCGATTATGGGCATCCCCGGAAAATATTTAAGGATAGTTCTGAGCTTGCTCAGCAAGCCGAGAAGCAGCCGGTAGGTGGATACGACAACATCTGCCTCCGACAGCTCCTTGACAGTCAGCCGCTTCAGCTGCGCGCAGGTGGGCACAGAAATGACCTTCAGCGCGTCTCCCGTGAACTTGGTGATTTCGGACCTTAGGATTGAAATTGCTGGGAGGGATGAACTTGAGGGGCTATTCTCAGATCATGAAAGGTCAATGAAAGGGTCCATGCCCTCAACAGTGTATGAACAAAAACACCGGGCCCCAATAAAAAAGCACCCCTCAGTATACACATCCCCTGTGACTGCATGGACTTCCTGATTAAGCGTTTCCAATGACAGCCACAAGTACAAAATCCAGAGCGAAGACCCAATGACCTTAGCCCAAACCCCAAACGGCCCAAGCGTACAATGGATTCCTGCTGTTGATCCAGTGACAGCCACTGCTTGTGCAGGTTTGTGGGAACCAGGACCAGCGTGGCTCGGCTAGGAATGAAGCCTCCGGTCAAGCGATTATCAAGTGTGGTGCCTGCCGTTTGTTGCAGGAAATCTGGCAACACCAAAGCCCCTAGACCCCTAACCCTAAACCCTAAACCCTAAACCGCATTAGTTCCTAGCATTTACGGTGCCCAGGATGATGTAAGATTTCTTCCATAGCGGTAGAATTACGGAGCTACGCAGCTGAAGTCAGGGGTAGGGGCTTGTTTCACCATTCCCCACATGGGAACGCATGAATGACTGGGCAGAAGGCTGTAGGACAGAAACCCTGACGGTCACCTCAATAACACAAAGGCCTGAAGCCTCTGCTTTGTGATGTTACACACAAAAACGCACTTTTTGTTTTTTTGCTCTCTCTCTCTCTCTCTATATATATCTAATATCTGCCTCAACAATGTGCAGTCTTTCCAGAATGCGGGTACCCTTTAGCATCCCAGGTACGCATTGGGATTTGCAAGCGATTTCCCCTATTGATTTCGCTGGATCATCTTGAGACCCCTCCCCCTATGACTACGCGCGCCCGCCACTACCAAATCTTCCTAATGTAGAGCCAGGCTGCAAAAACATATCGAGGGAATGCTTATTTTTTCCGAGCAGCACCGCCACCCCTATACATTCCCCTACAGTGATATAGTAGCTTCCGTTTTCTTTCCCATTTATCCATATATATCCCATACATAACCCCAATATAACCCCTATATATATAACCTCTATATCCCCCTACAACCCCTGCAAGTATAGTCCAACATTAATCAGGGGCCAGCTCCACCGAGACTAGTTTAGGGTTAAGGGTTTAGGGTTCAGGGTTTCGGGAGCAAACATAGCAGGCAAGTGCAAGTGAATGTAAGCGCGCCGGCCACGCCCGAACTCGCATAACAATGGCCATCAAGCCAAGAACCATGGGTATAAGGGTGGTTTCATTGACATTTGGCTCCGATATATAGACCTCAGTATACTACAAACCTTTTCTTGGGTCCCCTGACATCTTGGAACCCTCGTAAAAGCTGTAGTGCTTGGGGAAGTTCCCGGTAAGCCCGTAACCCCCTTAAACCCATAGTATACGTCCTGAAATCCTAAAGGCTTAAAACCCCAAGCTACCTTCAAACCCTAAACCCATCGCCCTGAAACCAGGTAAGCCTTGCCTCGGAAAGCTGTGGGGACGCTTGGCAAGGGAGACTCCTAGCAACGTGGACTTCAACATTTTCTGTAGGATAACCCAGACCCTGATTGATCAATAAACCCCCTCCCCTTAATAGTCATTATAATAGGGATCCTAAAATGAAGGCCCTTAAAAAAAAGTGATGTATTAAGCATGGGTCTACATTAAAACTTCCTTCGGGACCTCGTAACATCTTTAAATCGTACTACCGCTGGGCCATTTGGATCACTAGGGCGAAAGAAACCTGAATGATGGAACTTGGGTTTTTGGGATGTCAGGATGAGCTCGAGAGCCAGCTTTTCGGATCATATCTAAGAGGCGAAGAAGCCCAAGAATATGGGGGTCTCTCAAACAGGGAAGGGCCTTGGGGAACTTAGGGGCACATAGGGGTCATAGAGAATTATGGAGGGTCCCTTTTGAGGACTATAGCTATATATATATATCTGGTTTCTTGAGAAACTCCCGTGCATGTGTGTCAATGCCAGGACTGGCTCCTCGGACAAACTAGAAGACTCGCGCACTTCACGCCGAATGGGACTTGAGATTCTGGCCTCAAACAACATGGACCTGATGCATCCAAACAAGGAACATGACACATCTACGGCTACATGCAGCAGCCCTTTTGGTCCTTCGTTTTGTCGATGAGTCCAATGGTGCATGCTGTCTTGCCGTAGCCGATGGCGTCCGCCAGAACGCCTAAAGTGGTTGGTTCCAGGTAGGCACGCCCAAAGCATTTGCATTAAAGAAAAGTTCTGAGGGGGTATACGTGAATGTTGGACAAAGCCATACTAATGTCTGCTAACGACCCGAAGTGAAGCGAGTAAGCTTATTACTGCTATTACTATTTTGAGTTGCCCCGGTTTGGGACACCTTGACCTGCGAGAAGAAGAGCTAGAAAACGGTCAGTGTTCGTACTATCACCACTCTCCTAGTAGGGTCCTAACATGATTACTGATCAGTTCCTGAACAGCAACACCGAACTTGAGGCCGTAAATCCTGCGCCACTGAGCCTAGCCCGGCCACTGTCCTATCCTAAGGACCCTACGAAATAGCCAGCAAATAGCACCAAGCTGTAATTGATCTACACTGGCTGCGACACTGGCTGGTGCTTGTGAACCTTTTGAAACGTTTCCTCTGCAGCTCTTTGCCGTCGCTCCCTAGGTCTCTGCCTACACTGATACGACATTCCTGAAGGAATCTCATATGCCTTGTGCACAATTAGGTGGCTCCCATTTTGACGAATGCTGTGTGAGGAACCGCCCTTCACATCCCGGTATTCGCATCGAAGGCATCCTTCGCGAACGGCAGGCTGGTTTAGTTGCGAGCATTCTTGGACTAACAGACGGTCGGAGGTCAGTCGGATTTACCGGACTTTCACAGGGCTGTACCGAGGCCACAGAAGTCAAAACTGTTCATGCCTCCCCACACCAAGCAGAACATGTAGTCTTGCGGAATAAGTATTTTGCTGCGCATGGAAGACATTGCCTCGTCAGGTTTGTTCAACTTTTGCCTGTGACGCGTTGCACTTCAAACTTCTGAGCTGTCCAAAATTGAGGGTTCCTTGTAGCCAAGGTCCTATGGTATTTAGCTTGGGCTTTCTCGCTCGAGGTCCTTCCAGCTTCCAGTGCGGAGCGTCAGGACACCGCACTGCCTTGCGCGAGAGGACATGAAGAGCTCAGCAGACATGAATAATATGGCGGTTGGCATCAGCCCAGGGCGAAGATGTAGGGATGAATGATGTTTCTTGCGATTCTGCAAGGCTACCATCAGGAAACTTCTCAACATCCTACCAAATAATCAGATCTTTCTGCTGCAGATTCTGCAACAGGGCTTAGAATTTTGAGGGGGCCTTGCGAGGAAAGCTTAGAGGTGGAAGGGGCATGGCGTCATCGACACCTTCATGCAAAGTGAAGGCTATAGATACCAACAGCCAACGCTAGGTCCCATACAAAGCGCAAGCCTCCGTCGCGGTCCTATGATGCTTGCCCTGGATTTGGGGGTTTCCTAAAATTAGGGGTACCCTTTTGGGGGTCCCTATAATAAGGATTATAGTATTTTGGGGTCTACATTGGGGTCACCCTATTTTGGGAAACTACCATTTGGCAATTTGGACACCCGTCCTGCCCCCCCCCCCCTCCCCAACAGGTGACATGTTGAACCAAGTTCAGCAAAGTGAGAAGCCTGCTACCCACCAAGCATTGCTAAATGACTGCAGGTTCATCCCATGACTATCCAGAACCTTACCGATTCCGTCTCAAGAAAGGTATCATGCCCCGTGGGTAATCGAAGGATTCTAATGCTGTTCACCGGCTTTACATCCTTCAAGTCCCTTATCCGTCAACTCTGCTCCCTTAAGTGATCCTGACGACCTCCCTCAGCTCCGTGACGAAGGGGTCTTCTGCGCTCCGTCGCTCCTGCCACGGTGATGGAGTAATCCTCACTGTTGATGGAGGAAGTCTTGCACCAGCTAGGGCTGCGAGACTGATGTAGTTGCCTGGAATATTAAGACTTGCTACTCACAGGATTACCTGCATCTACCGGTAATCACTTTCTCAAGAAAGCCCAGTACTCACATTAGAGGTGAGGTGAAATCAGTGGCCATTTCTGGAACAGAACGTTGCGCAGTATTTCGCATCACTTGTACATCCCAGCTCCAAAGTCCAAGGACCGAATGCAGCATCTCCAATTGTTCGCCCATCGAATCATGACAAACCTTTGCAGATACTATATTGGGGTTATATAGGGATAATGGAAAAGAAAATGGAAGCTGCTATATTATGATAGGGTATATATTTGGGTTATCTTACTACCTTCAGGCACCCAACTGCCGTGAGTATCAATCACGTCTGCATCTCGAACGGCATGCAAAATGCCGATTCAGCCTGCATGAGCATCCAACCAAGGGATCCTTAGCAAATCGCAATGTGCAATACTGCAACCCCCCGCCCAAACAAAGTAAACAATGCTTGGGAATGCTTGGGTGCTGAATCAAGACATGCATTATTAAAGACTCACTCATGCTTAGTTGGGAATGGGGAATCCAAGGACCATAGTAGGGCCTTGGTTCTCATGAAGAATATAGGGACCAATTACCCTGTGCGCATCTACGCATGACAGAAGAAAATCCTGGGCTGAATTTCCTACTAGATCCGGGTTCTTGTCAGGGCGCCGCTCCGCTAGCCCAAGGTCTTCAATCGAGCTCAATCAAGCATTGAAAAGCATCGTAATGAGGGTGCCTCTTAGCATCTCAAAAATAATCTGATTCCCACTGTGGGACCCTCCCTAAATTCGGCCTAGATTCTCAGCTGCTCGCGTCTCAGCGGATGCTGCAGGAAATTGGGCGGCTGGGTGCAGGCGGCATCCTTCGCGCTGCAGCAGTCAAGAGCGCCTTGCCAAAACATACAGCCCAAAACCCAGCCATCCCTAATCTAGGCCCCTAAACCTTAAATCGCCCTAACCCCTAAACCCCTCGAACCCAGAACATAAGACCCATAACCATGGTAACAGTTTACAGCCCTCAGCCCCTTTATCTCTGATCCGCTCCACCTCTTAAACCCATGTGGACCGGGCTCCTCCAGGTTGCTCAGTATCGAGAACTCCCCAACAGGATGGGCGCAGGCTCTGTCATCAGCAGGCCTCTCCTGCGGCATAGACATCACGAGAGTGATAAAACGAAAGCAATCGATGACTCTGGAGAAACTGGAGCAAACATCAGAAAACACGACAAGGATTTTCTGGCTTGGAAGGGCTTGTCACCGGTAGGTTCACCCTCCCAATCCCATTCACTCACTGCGACCCACCGTGCAAAAAACAACTCGGAATGAGGGCTTGCCATTTCCGCGAAAGTCGCAGCAGAGCTGATAACGTTTGCAGACAATCTATGATTACTATCGACTATGGACGTTTGCACACAGCACTTCTAGCACAACTCCTTTCACCTGAGGGGTTCAGCGCTTCCTCCTTCTCTTTAGTGTGACTGTCAATGATGCGCCAGGTGAACCGGGCAGCTGGCAGCGCTGTGCCTGCGGAAAGCTCAAACAGCGCTCCGTCAAAATACTGATGATGTTGTTGGTACAAACAATTCTTGGCAACAGCATGGCGGTGATGATGGAGGGCAATGCGGTCATCGTGCTTGTTGCAGGTAGCGGTGCTACCTATGCTGATGGTGGTAGTAATGATGGTGAGAAAAGGATTTTGTGAGTGGTGATCATGATATGCGTTTCGATTTCTAGTAGCGCAAGGGCTGAGCAGTCATGTCAGCCGTCGGAGCATGGTGCACTCTTCAGCCATACTGAAATTGACTCTCGCTTCGTCTCACCCAGCCTCTTCGAACCATCTGGAGAAGCAGAACGCCTGCAATGCAGGATCCATTTTGGGAGAGAGAGGGGGAGAGAGAGGAAACCGTGATTGCAGGCAAAGGGGAAAAGGATTCAACATTGCCATCATCAAACCCCCTTTCCTGAAACCTGAAAACTGTGGAAAAACTCCAAGGCGATAACTCGCCCACAAAAATTAACACCCTGGACTCTCGGGCACTCCAAACCAAGAGGATCAAGCCGAAACCCACATCTCAGAACCCACAGGCAAACTGCCCCAACCCAGTAAGCCTTACAGCTGAACCGGCAAAATCTAGTTTGACAAATGCGGAACCTGGAACAACAGCTTCCCTAATTCCATCTGAACAGCCTGAAAATAATCTCCTCTAAAGCAAATTTGAAGCACAACCCCCCACGAGCAAAACGCCTAAAGCTGGCATGCCCTAAATGGCAGGCAAAGAGGTCATCCCCGATCCCCATAAGCAACAACCTCAACTCAAAATCTCAGCCCTCGTACCTGGGCGGAGAAGTACTCTAAGGGTCTGCTTCCGAGGATGAATCTGGAGTAGCCAGGGCTCATCCTTGAGGGAGCGCGTAACTTGCAGGAGCTTTCAAGATTTAGTGGCTGCTTGTGTTTAGGCGCAGGGGCTATTTTCGGCACGGATGCCTAGGCGACAGGGTTTGGGGTCTTGGGTTTTGGGCTCAATCCTTGATGTCCGAGTTGCGTCCTAATTGAGGACCTCAAGGCAGAACATCAAACGTCTGACCGAGCCCCATACAAGGCTTGGTCAAACAACTAAATAACATCTGTGAGGTTCGACGCAATCCCCGCATCTAAGTCTTAATCCCTATCCGCGCAATTCCGCGCACAACCGTTGGCCTGAAGAACATATATGCGACGGCAAGCCCCACCCCTTACCTTCTCTACGGTTGAATCTGGGGAGGTTTGTGGGGTTCCATGCTAGTTTTGCAGATGGCACGGAATCCCAAAACTGCAAAGCCGTCGCTTGGAAACTCCAAACTCTGGCAACTCTTACCCGTCATCCCCATTGCCTACAGTGTTTTTGGGTTATACCTATGCTGGCCTATACTATAGGAGATAACTGCTACAAAGTTGTACGTAATTAGGGTTACACGTAAACCAATGCCAACCTGCCTGCCTTGCAACAACCCTAGCCCTGCAACCTTGCAAACTCTGCTGCTCAACCATACACCCCCAAGAAGCCTGCAACCCTGGATCGTATGAACCCTGTAAAAACGGCAATTCGACCTTAGGTCCAATTAGCTATCACGGAGTTCCCTGGGTTATCACTTTGGATGTTGTGAAGCCACTTTAACAACAAAAAGGGATGCTTGAAGCCATGAAAAACGAAAATCTTATACCTTAGCAACCTCAGCTTTTCCGAGGCGCCTCCACAGGCTTAACGGCATCACTGGGAAGATCCAGCGGTAGCTGCCACTCTCGGGCTGCAGGAGGAACCTCTCATGGGGATTGTTTTTTTAAGAGTTTAGTCTGGAGGGGCTTAGGGGTCTGGTGGTCAGAGGCTGGGGGTTTAGACTTTTATGTTTGGGGGCCAAGACTGGGTTGCGCACCGTCAAAAGAAAACCCATGCCATTGCCTTATTCTATGAAGTAATCAAATGCATCTACGTCCAACCACCGATTTACCCGACATCGCAAAGATGCTGACCCAAGATCTTGACGCGGGATTCAAGCCATGTTCAAAAAATCGCCTCTGGATTCCTGGCATAATGAGAGGATTTCGTCAAACCCAACCAAGGTTTAGGACCCTGCTATGGTCTTGTGATAGTTTGAAGGTCGTACTTTGGGGGATGTGGTTGCAGAAGTCTCCTCATCATGCAAAGATAGAGGATGACCGAATGAAAGCAATCCAATCTCAGGATCCAATCACTCCCTATCCTCCCTGCGGAATCCCGGTCCCTGCAGGCTTTCCATATTCAAGTAGGAGATAGAACAAGACCTGTAATCCTGCCCTGAATCTCCACGGAGACGTATCTCGTCTTGGCACGACTGCTTTGAGGTTCCATGCTTGGTTGGGGGAGTGAATGTCAGCTGTTTCATGACCTGCTCCTAACAATAATCTTCACCCCAACTCCCACCCCACCCCACCCACCGCGCAAATGACCCCCATTTTTGTGGAATGCTACTATTGGTGTCACGCGTGTGGTCATGAACTATCAGGGGAAGTGGTACGTCCTTGCAAGCCTGTAGCAGCAGCTCTGGCCGAATCCGCTTGAACACCGAGTTCTCGTGGCGGCGCGACGCAAACAGGCAGCGCGTCCTTAGCAACAATAACAGTGGTAAGCAACCTTAAGCAAACTCGCACACTGTTTTATACTCCGTAAACGGCACAGTGCTTTATGAAGGAGGCCCAGCACATGTGCAGACCACAATTATGCCACGCATCCTTACTGCACCAAATGTTCTTGAATTTGTTGTTGTTGTTGTTGTTGTTGTTGTTGTTGGTGGTGGTGGTGGTGGTGGTGGTGGTGGCGGCGGCGGCGGCGGTGGCGGGGGTGGTGGTGTTGGTGTTGTTGGTGTTGTTGGTGTTGTTGTTGTTGTTGTCGTCAACAACAGCACGACGTAAATGGGGAAGTATGCCATTACCCACACAGCCCATGTCGCTCAACACTTCAGTTGCAGTGGGCTCGAATGGCCCAAAGTTGCTGCAGCCTAAAATGCACGAAGTGCAAAATGTTCTTCGTTGCTTTATAGTTCTGTGAGCAAGGTAGCTTGCACGAGTCCAACGATTTGAAACTACATGTATACGCCCTGTTTACGCCCTGAGCATGCGGGAAGCAGGGCCACCCAAGAACTATCCAACAAACGCGAAGAAGAGCTCCCGCAACGTTGGGGACTCATGGGGACGCTGCGAATACCTAAGTAAAACAACTCGCCCGATTCGCCATAAAAGCGACCCCCTTTTTGTCACCTCCAGGGTCTACCCAGAACTCTGAAGCATATACAGTAGAGCCGCAAACCAGCACCCTGCACTACTATGGCGTAATTTCTGAGACCCGAAGATCTCCTCGAGAGCCGCCCTTTTTCTAGATCCTCCCAGGAGTCTGGGTAGGGGTAATGGAGGATCAAACAGGAACAAATGGAAAATTACAACAGCTTTAGTCCAGACTCCTAGTATCCTCCTTCATATCCCCGGGCCCTATATACGTCCCTGTTAACCCCGTTTAGGGAATGTAGACTACAGCTCAAATGGACACTGGATCCTCCCAGGCGTCTGGGACAGCACTGCCTGAACCCCAGTATTCAAAGTATTTGCCTAAAATGCCTAGAACTTGTCAAAAGGCAGGTAATTCTACACATATTTCGTTTGTTCTATAGTACCCCATAGTTCCCAATGTCAAGGGTATTAAGGGTTTTGCAAGACTTTTTGATCAACCCTATAAACAATTATATAAAACAATTATATACACCCGTTTTCCATTTCATGTTCCATGTCCTTTGCCATTTGATTCTCAATTATTGGGGCTAGTATCCCAAAGCCCTATATGACCCCTATACGCCCCTATACAACCCCTTTCCACTCCATATATAACCATCTATAACCCTTATATGTTCCCCATATAATCCCAACATTATCCCTACATAATCGCCGTAGCCGTACCCTCATATAACCCCTAGAATCTCTAGAAATCCCCTACACCCTAAACCCTGTCTTCCTTATATCCGTACAAGACATAATCCCAATATAGCGCCTAGAAACCCCGTGAACCATAAGTCCTAAACCTTAAGCCATAAATAGTAGTTTCCATTTTCTTTCCCATTATCCTACTATGTTTCCATGTCAGTATATTGTCTTTATTTAATGTTCATTTGATTCTCAATTGTTGGGGGGCTAATATCCCTAAACCTTATGTAACCCCATACAGACCCAATACAATCCTTATATAACCCCTCTATAACCCTGATATTTTCCTCAATGTTATAATCTCCATGCATTCCCGTAATCCCGAAATATCAGCCCTACATAATGGCCCTATGACCCTCATATGATCCCTCAAAATCCCCTACACCCAAAGCCCGGTTTTCCTTATAGATCCCCCATATAATCCCTATAATAGATAATCCCCATATAGCCTCTGGAAGTCCCCTAGACACTAAACCTACCCCCCCCCCCTTAACCCTAAACCCTAATACCCCAAATCCCCTTAAACCCTAAACCCTGATATCCTAAACCCTAGACCACCCTTAACCCTGTCTTCCGAGCATCCCCATGGCAGTGCTGTTCCCTGTGATGTCGAGCCAGGCCGGTGGCAGACTTGCGAAAACCTGCAATGGACAGGCCCGAGAGCAGCGTGCAGAGTGCAAGCCTGCATCCCAAGCCATGCTACGCGCCTGAAAACCCCGCAAAGTAGATTCCATAGGGCTATGTAGGGATTCATTACATGGGGATCCAAATGGTTATATAGGGGCCATGTGGGGTTTAGGGCTTGGGGCTTAGGCGTAGCATGTTATCAGTCCGCTTGCCGCCCCTCTGTGAGGATTTCTGAGAAATCATGCTCGATGTTTGGAAGGAAGGGATGGCACCTTACAATTGAACATGTTCATATGCCTGCATGCATGTATGTGCGTCTGTATTTGCAAAATCACCATAATGTAGATATACATAGCTATGCACATAATGACGTACACGCATACGTACATACATGCCCCCAAGTATGGTTCCTAACATGCAGACAGCAACCCTTAGACCCTGAAGCCCCAACCCTCAAACCCGAAGCCCTAAACCAAAAACCGCCCAAAATCTTACCAGCCCTTAGCCAATCCCCTGACCCAACAAGCTCCAAACACTGAAGCCTTAATCCCTAAACTCGAATCCCAAATCCTATACCCTATAGTAGTTTCCATTTTCCTTTCCATTCCCCTATATTAAGCTCTACATATGCAGCTCATGACCTGCCACCCTAAACCCTAAACCCCTAAACCCTAAACCTCTAAATCCTAAACCCCTAAACCCCTAAACCCTAAACCTCTAAATCCTAAACCCCTAAGCCCCTAAACCCTAAACCTCTAAATCCTAAACCCTAAACCCTAAACCGAAAACCCCTAAACCCCAAACCCTAAACCCCTAAACCCTAAACCAGCCACCTTCAAGCCCGAGTCCAGAAGCGGGACGGTGGCTTCTAGCAGTGGGACCGGATCCAGCAGGTCGCGCAGCCCAATGGGGGCCTTAGTTTGGGTTCTAGCTTAGAATGTAAGGTTCATAGAGTTTATCAATAGATATATTCATATATACATATAGTAACTGTAGGTTCTAGGATTCAAGGTTGTTGATTCAAGGCAGGGGTTTTGGTTGGAACTTGATGGTTTAGATTGAAGAGGCTCAAATTCTGGTGCTGGGAGATGTTGAATGATGTTCTGGAGCTTCGAACCCTCGGGACTCCCCCGCTCCCAAACTAATATCGGAGCCCAGAAGGGCGTTATGAACGAGGTCTATGTAGCGCATGTTTTCTGGCTTGAAGCCTGAAATGTTTGGAGTTATTGTTGATGAAAGAGATCTCCCTAAACGAGCTAGAAAAGGCCTTGCTACCAAAAGCGCCAAGATTCCGTCAGAACCAGCTGTTCCTGAGCTGTGTCAACTGACAACCCCCAAACATTCGCCGGTGGCAAATTAGGTGGAATACAACTGCGCAGTACATTTTCGCCTCTGCTACAGCACGCTTCTAAACACATTATGTCGGAAGGCCGCACAAAAATCAAATAACAAAATGGGGACCACCTTCTACGTCCATTTGGGGGTTTGCGTATGTGGGTTGTTGCGACTCAGGCTTTGCAAGACTTCCTGCCATGCCCAAAGACCAACTCCTCAAGCTTCAGTCCAGCAGGCAAGGAGGAAAATCAGAAGTGCCCAAAAAAATGCGACAGCGTACGCAGAACCAACTAGCTTTTGAAGGGCAATTGCCGTCTATTTGAATTGTGGTAGCCGAAACAACTTTTATCAAACCCCAAACAGGGTCTGGATTTCTCAGTGCCCTTGAGGGGGGCCTTCATATTCAGAACCCCACAATCCTCTGTGTTGTAGAGAGCTACGACAAGTTTGAAGTCATCCGCGCTGAGGGCCCGGAAGCTTGTCTGCAGCAACTGTGGTACATCCCTGCGAGCCTTATTTACCTACCATATACCCTATATATCACGGTAATGTAGAATAATTTCAAATCCCAGTTTAAGGCGCCATGCCTCTTTCAGCGCAAAGAAAAGAAGTGAGGTGCCCACGGATCTCCGCCAGGGAAGATCATAGTGATCAGAGCTCAAGCCTCATGGGTACCTTTAAAGGAGGCCATGGGTTTATAATATAAGAGTTTAGGGTTTAGGATTTTTTTGGGGTTAAGGTTTAGAGTTTAAGTATATAATGGGATTACAAAGTTCTGAAATCTGAAGCAAGGCTCCAATCTCTTGCTTTCAACATCGTCCTCCACGATTTGGGTCTCTTCGTCTTGGAGACTCTGGCTCGGTAATGGCGGGGCCATACCTTCTTCACAAACCTGCCCCAGGGCATGTTCTGCTGGGTGCATATTTTGAGTGCGCGTGTCAGAGCTACCGTTAGATCAGAAGATGAATACGTATGTACATATACATATACACAAATAAATGTGTATATATATATATAACTGTTTGTTCATTAAAACTCAAAAAAGAATAAATGTAATGCGCTACCCCCCCCCCCCATCTGCACTCCCCCTCCCCCTTCCCAATATACACCTCTATGTATGTATATACACATCTCAAGGGGAACTTTGCTTGTTTCAAGGGATGTCCAGGACAAGCTTGCTCTTTTGCCTTCTCTAAAACTCCATGATGATAAACGCTTGGGCTCAGGGCTACGGGCAACATCCTGGGTGGTCCCGAGTGTAGCCATATTGTGGTAAACAGCGTAAACAGCATGAGGTCTCACATGGGTTTCAAGGTCTTTCTCAAGCAGTCGATTTTTTTACCTCCACACATCAGTCTCGGGAAGAGTTCCAGATCAGTAGACACATTTCAACCAAAAATCGTGCAAAAAGGCTATGCTGTGCCCTGCTTTAAATGCCCATGTAGGATTTCTGCACAAAGTTTTAACGGCCATATAGGCTTTCTGTACCACTTCGTAGGATCAGATGTATTTTTTGGCGGCGAGGGGGGGGTTCTATCCAGAACCCTGTGTTGATTTAGCATTGGCTTAAATGGAGGAAGGCTCGTTTTGAGATCTAGCTGACCGGCTACCCGAAAGGAACGTATGACAAGTAATTCTCTAGGCAGTGGTTTCAACTATGAGTCCCAAAAGCGGCACCAGGGCTGTTGCAATAAAAGAGGGATCGCCAAGATTGAGGTGTCGTTTCCAAGTGCACCCTGAAGCATCTAGAACAGATTTGCACCACATGCTTCATCGGAGTAAAAGCGCTTGGAAGATGCTTGCAAACTTTGACTAGCTCCCATGACCCTGCAATATGAAGTTTAGATCTTCACTGCAGAGCACGAGCAGGCCTGTTGCACAGAGCCCATCTTCAGCTTGAATGCGCTCACCTAGGTGAAGATTTCGGATCCAAGCCTGCTTTACTAAGGCCGTTTGCCAAGAGTGCTTGGCTAAACTTTCACAACTTGAGATAGGTCATTAAGGACCCAAACTGTGTTGATATGAGCCACCATACGGGACGAGGTCCGGTGACGTTGTTATACTTTGACCAGAGCTCCGGTGGATCAACATCTTCTGATGTCCAATGACAAGGATCTTCTGCAAGCATGTTGAAGCCTTCTTTGCATGCAAATATATCGAGACTCTAGACCTCTGATCCTGAAAGTATCCGTCATGGCGACGCCCAGAGGAAATCTTGAAGGTGAACGCTGTATGCATGTTTGCGCCCAGCTTCTTTGAATGAGGCATGTTACTAAAAGCAGCGCTGCGCTGCCCCTCATCGGACTTTCACGCATGAGTCTCACAGACTGGCTGGCTGTCAGACCGCACCCAATTTCCTAGACATCTCGCAATCCGAAGGCTCTTTGCCCAGTTGCCATGACATTCGCTTGCTGAGACGATGGTGCTCGAGCTGGGCTGGGCAAAGGGATGCCAGGGCCTAGGGTCAAAGGGAAATGCAAACGGGGAGCTTCAAGTCTCCGCTGATGTTGAAAGGAAGAGTGCAAGAGAGCCCCAAATCTGGCTCGAAGGGATTCGAAGGCCAGATGTTTGAGTGCCATCTACTGGAGTTTCTGTGAGAAGCCACAGTTCAAAAAGCTCTGAGCATGAACCCCTGAATCCCCCAAAATGCATTGGGTAGACCACCCGCCAAACGAGTGATGCCTACTCCTATTCCTAACTCATGCTGTAATACAGGGGTCAATAAACTATTGAAGAAAAAAGCACCTGCGACAGCCCGTCCTATCTATGGTGCCTTTCAAGCGGCTGACCATCACAAACTACACTGTGAAGTCCCTCCCAACAAAGTTGTGAGTCGAGTCACAGGCGTCTTAATACCACCTGCCAAACAACAAAATCTGCACTTGAAGCTGCAAGGTCGCATCACTACGTACCATGACGACGACGACATCGACGACTGCGACGACGACATCGACGACGACGACGAGGACGAGGACGAGGACGAGGACGAGGACGAGGACGACGACAACGACGACGACGACTACTACTACTACTACTACTACTGCTCTGCTTCCGTAAAGGAAGAACCCAGGCGCCAAGGACGAAATCCTCTTTCGCGTCGTGGTCATCTGCTTGCCTGTCTGTTCTTGCACGAAAATGCAAACGTAACGAAGGGGCCCACACAATAAGAGCAAGGTGTGGAGATCACATTTTACTCTAGTTGTGTAAGGATGAAAAGAGAAGCTGGAAGCAGTTGGAAACATCCTGGCTCTCCTTATTCGTTAAGAAGGATCTTGGGCGAAGAACGCCGGCCTTTTGAAGAAGAACGAAGCTGACAAGAACTGGGATCCCAAGGCGATGTTCTCTCAAGGCCGTCTTGTAAATTGTCACTCAAGCTTGAAGCGCATCAAATTACCGATCACTGCAATCAAAAGAAGTGCAGGATCTTCTTTCAAGAAACATGGCAAGCAAGCGGGGGCACACCCCCTCCCAAAAAACACTACAGTACATAGCAACACCACATTGAGATGGTCAGTAATAAAGGATATTAAAGGTGCAAAGACACTCCTGGAGCTTGAAGGGCCTGGGGACACTTGCTTGGAACCATCTCAAACGCATAGCTTGCTTCAGCATGTAAAGTTGTAGGTGCAGATCTCGAAAACGGTAGAAGCCTCATGTCTCCAGCTTCGAACATCTGCTTCAGGTCTCGGCACGGCACGGCCTTCTTCTTCCTCTTGGCCTGCAAGGCTTTGGGATAAGAAAATTGGAGTCAGAAGGCAAATCTTCCATCCCAAACAAGGAGAAACTACTAGGTCATTAAGGGGGACTCAAAGGGGGAGGTAGGTAACTTTGTACTCCCCAGTATCCCCTGATGCTCCCTGATGCGCGAAGACTCTCAAAGGCTCCCGCGCTGCCTGTCCCGCAACATCCTGCCCTCAAGGACCAAAAATAACGAGATCCCACGGTCCGACGGTTGATAACAACAAACATGCAAGAACCTCAGCACTTCAAACCATGAGAGTTACAGCACTCCGCTACATGATGGTTATGCAAGATTGTTTAGCCCCGTGTCTATCAGCAGCTAAGGGGCTCGTGAGGCCCCAGACTCGCCAGCATCACCTTCATTCTCCTTTGCGGAGCGAGGGGGTTCTGATTTGCGTGATGTTTAGGAATTGTACAAGGATTATGGTCTCTTGTAACGATTCTATTGGAGTGCTTTCTAGATCTTCAAATATTGTCAGGGTTATCCTTCGCAGGGTCCAGGGCAGAAACTTACCTACCTTTCAGTCAAGCAAAGACTGCATCCTGAATTCCATGGTCTAGTACAAACCCATTTCGATTCCTACCTGGACCCCAAAAGTAGGTAAAATAAATAGAACCCTAACCCTAAAACTAGCCCCAAGGGCCATTATTCTACATACTTTTGGGGTTCAGGTAGGCTTTGAAGCAACAAAGTCCAATCATCTCCTCGGCCACAGCAGCCTCCTCAGGATTCTCCTCATCAGGCTCAGGCACCGCTTGGGAAACCTGCGGTCGCAGGAGTTCCGGAGCGGTAGGGCAGCCGAATAGGAAACAACAGTCTTTGGTGGAGGAAACCGCGGTATGGAGAGTCCAACATGTGGCAGGTGACCAAAATCTCGCAAGCCTGGATGCTTTCGGCCATGATCCTGGAAGTCCGATCCCGCTTCTACTTTAAGATGGATGCTTGCTGCGGTCTTAAGGCTGTTGCTTCATTTCAAAATGCCACACACCCCCATGTCTCATGTACTGATGGAGAAGATTGTGCTTCTAAAAATCTTGCTTCTGCTACAACTGTTGTCCATGAACAGTTCTACGATGCCCTCTGTGGACTAACTTGTTAAGCAAGCTGAGCAAAATGCGTGGGCGTGTCCTGAGCTGTGGCAGGCCAATGGCCTGATGCGCTGTTGCAGGCCTTCTAAATGGATCATGGATTTCAGACAGTATTGTCTGCGAATGCTTTGCATTTAATGGCACGCTGGTCGGAGAAGTGCTTGGTATGCAATGCCCACCACATCCCTGACAAGTCTAAACGATTGGTCTCAACAAAGTAACCGTGGCCGGGAGAGCTACGCCCTCCAGTCTAGTCTGGCCGCTGGTTTTGCAATCAGCACGCAAGGAAAACTTGAGTGCTTGGCAGTGTGCCCCCCCCCCACCCTCACCCCCTATATCCGAAAATGTATGGAGGCGACATAGAAAATCTATAGAAGATTCCAGCACTGGACCGGGCCCGTACCCACTTCAGCTTTTCTCCCATGTTGCAACATCGCAGGAGAAACTTACTGGTGCCTGAGAGGTAGTGGGAGCGAAGGCAGATAATATTCACTGCATAATCCCAACATATACCCCCCCAAAAAGGTACCTATGTTCACTCCTCACTCCCTTTTAAGCACCGGTAAAGAAAGCTCCGGCCAGCTGGGGCCAGCCATGGGGGCAGTTTGAGCTCATGAGCTATGCTGAGACAAGGACCGAAGCATGCCGCTGAGGCACTGTACATCTGCTATCGAATCTACGGAAACTCGAAAATACAGGGGTAGGGCATTTTGCGGTGTCATTGGCTACTTGCACCAAAGAAGCCGCCCCGTGATTTTCTAGTTTCTACAGTCGGCGCAGGCCCGTTCCAGGTCAAAGCAACCGGACCATCGCCTTGCTCCGCTAGGTCGTAGCCTGGGTCTTGGCAAAGGAACAAGAAGAACAATAGACATAGTATTGTAAGAGTATACAACAATACAAACAGCATTAAATGGCCATACTACGGGGTAAGAATATACATAAAGTAACAATCTAACATTAAGAACATTATCTCTCTATATATATATATGTATGTATTGTAACTTTCAGTACCTTGCTTCCCCTCAAGGTAGTGTGGACTCTTCAACTCTCTTGGAAGCTACCTGTGGTGGCGAGAAGGAGGGAAAGTCCTTGGAGGATGGTATGCTTTCCGATGACCGAGGCTTACCCAAATGAGCCATAATCTAAACTCCTTGAAGGGGGTTATGAGGGATTATATAGGAGACTACTATAGGACTATTAAGGGGGATACTAGGAGTTTAGACTATAGCTCAAATGCACCTGCTACCGTTGCTTTCTAGGGAATTCCTGTCTCGGCCTCCAAGTTAGGCGAACCGGGGTTCAACTGAGCAGTTTGATATGCCCTGGTATATTACTTTAAAAATGGAGAATCAAATGGAAAAGAACATGGACAAATGACATGGAAGCTTGGTTCGTATGATCTATAGTCTAAACTCCTAGTATCCCCTTTAATGACCCCTATATGACCCGTTTTTTAGGGAGTTTAGACTACGGCTCAGATGGGGGGTTATAGCGATAATTCTTAGAGTCACATCACTGCGAACACCAACTGGGCAGCGACATCCAAACATTGGTAGTTTCCCAAAATAGGCGGGCCCCCATATAGACCCCAATAGTGTAATCCAGATTATTATTAGTATATGGGGACCCCCAAGATGGTACGCGTGATTATGGGAAACCCCCATCAGTGCGAAACGGATGAGAGGGGCCATAGGGAACCTCCTAATCCTTTCAACATCTCCAATGCATTAGGAGGACCCCCCACCACTACCCCCTTAATAAGCAGCCCTAAAATATTCCCCTATAGCCTATATGATCCCCTATATAACCCCCTTTAAGGTCATCGTTTGCGGGATCCTAGAAAACCCCTGGCCCTTTCTTCTCTTTTTTTCTGCTGCGCCGGACTTGGCGATATGCCTCAAGCTGGATGTAAACTTTGAGCTCGGGCAAAGCCTCAGCTCAGCAGAGTGATACGCACCTCCCCTTACATACCCTAACATACCCTAATATACCATGATATACCCTAATATAACCTAATAGACCCTGACATATCCTAATATACGTAATATACCCTAAAATATCATAACATACCCTAATATACCCTGACATCTCCTCACATACCCTAACATACCCTCATCTCAAGCCTCAACCGGCCAATCGCCTCCGTCCAATAATAGTAAAGACACCCCGTCACCACACGCTCAATCGCATTGAATGTTCAAGTTCGTAACCCACATGGTAGTTTGCCGCAATAGGGGGACCCCAATATAGACCCGGAAATACTACAAACCTTATCATGGGGACCCCTACAGGTACCCCTAATTTTGGGAAACCCCAACATGCACAAAAGTAGGAATGCGCACGTACGTGTATATATATATATATACATATATTCATATATATATATATGGAAATGTAATATCCGTTTCTGCATTGGAACCGACATTCAGTAATGAGGGGTGAGGGGTATTTTACAATAAGGGGAATGGGATTATCTCAGCCAGGTGGCTAAAGACACCGACGATGGAGAGGGAAACGCCCATAAAGAACAGAAATGCCAAGCAAGCCTGCCAACTGGAACTAGGCCACACGATTTAGGGCCCAGGCAGGCTGTTTAGGGTTTGGGGTTACAGGTTTAGGGTTACTTGTCCAAGATGTAGGTGGAGGGATGGATCAGGGTAAGTAGAAGTGTCCACTCTGCTTTGCCCCATTCCCTCAATCCCCACTAACAACCAGCAAGTTCATAAACCACCAACACCCTGTGCGCCACATCCGCGTGATGTTGTCATGAGAAGATGCAGTCAAGGTGATACAGGTATGCATCCCTAAACTCTAAACCCCTACATAATCCCTTCCCCCTAATAATAAACGACGCCCCCCCCGGCCCCTAATAATAAATAGTCCGCGGGGTCAGATTTTTTTTGTCATTAGGGGGGCATATTTATTGAGAGAATTTGGTAGGGCTGCTTCTAAAGTACTGGTAAAATCAATTAAAGTCTTTAATTAAAGCTCCTTTTAAAATCAATTGAAATCGAATTAAAATCCCGTTAGAAACAATAGAATTTTCATTAAAATTCCCTTTAAATCAATTGAAATCGAATTAAAATCCCGTTAGAATCAATAGAATTGATTTAAAACTCCGTTTAACATCAATAGAAATTTAATTAAGATTCCTTTTAACATCAATTGAAATCGAATTAAAGTCCCGTTAGAATCAATTGAAATTGAATTAACATTCCTTTTAAAATCAATTGAAATCGAATTAAAATCCGTTAGAGAAATTTAAGTAAGATTCCTTTTAAAATCAATTGAAATCGAATGAAATTCAATTGAGAGTTATTTAAATACGGCTAAATTTGTAATAAAACCAATTAAAATCGCATTCAGTTCTTGCATATTAAATCCTTTAGAACACCATATGAAAATGAACCAAAATCTCGGATGTCAAGGGGATCCCTAATTCCTTTGGATTTCTATAATACCCCCCTGATGACCTCAAAACCCCCCCTAATTCATCATGGTCTGGCTCCTTTTAAAATTAGTACAGCCCCT
>CAJNIZ010043305.1:115347-126063 GCA_905231905.1 Symbiodinium pilosum
GGTCCCGGATTTATTATTTGTTATTAGGGTGGGTTGTATTAATATGGGGAACGGATTAATCCTATAACACCCTATAATATAGTAGTTTCCATTTTTCCATTAACCCTTAAACTCCTGCAGTTACCTTTAAATCTTAGATACTTGCATGGTGCTCAAGAAACTCAACTTCAAGGATGGCTCTCCGCTGGAAACCACTCAGAACTTTATGATTTGTGCTGCGCTACCCGCTGCAAGTGTGCCGAACCCCACAACACCCTTGAAAGCCAATCACCTAGCCTCACACTGACCCTCCAGCCCGGCTCAAATCATGATGTTAGATGGAGAGCGCGTGGCAGGCAAGTCCAGGTGGCACAGATTCGGTATTCTGGGACCCTGAGCCTCAAACCCTTGAGCTTTCAACCCAAATGCTGCAAACAAATAACAATCTCATGCAAGCTGTTGTCAAAATCAGTCACGTCATGTACGCTGTTGCACTTCCTGGCAGCTTAGCATTCTCAAGAGTTCTCAGCAAGGGGCCACCATGTGGTGCCTAAACGGGGTGCCTACATAATTTTCAAATACATCTGAGGTCCATTTTTATTCGGAATTTCGGGTCACAATTGGCACTCATCCCTACAACCCCCTATATAACCCACAGCTTTCCTATTCATTCTCCGTTTTCTTTTCAATTTGATTCTGCACCATTGGGATAATATACAACCCTATACCCTATATAACCCGTATGTAGTCCTGAGGATTATTTAGGCCCCTATATATTAGCACTTGCACTCCAAGCCTTCTCATACCACGGCAGTCTGCGCGACTGCCTGGCCGCTGCAGCAAATCTTCTCAGCGCTCAGGGTTTGAGGGTGTTGCCATTTTGGACAACAGTTCTCGTGCGTTCAAATGCAATTCCATATCGTCACTTTGTTGCGTGGAAAGGCTCCTATGCCTTCATATACCTGACCATGCTTCATCAGAACGGCCTCGAAAGCTGCCAGTAGCAAGCGACAGGCATTGTGAATGCCTCAGCACAGCTAGAGGTTTAGAATTTCTGATGTCAAGGGATCGACAAGCTAGAGAAAACTCAATGACATTCAGTGACCTACAACCGGTTATCGTTATGCGACGGACAATGCTCGGCAGGTTTGCGTGAGCTGGTGGTTTCTGCAAGAAGGGTGTAATTGTACGATTTGCCAGGAGCCCATGAAGGATCCGGTTAGTGGCTAGATATGGATCAGTTTGAGAAACTTGCGTATACCTACCATTCTACCGACCTAAGCACTTGCGAATTTGGGAAAACGTCCAGCCTCAGAAGTTGCAAGGCTACCCTTTCCCAGCGCTTGTCGGCAAACAACCGAATCCCTTCACCTCATGTGCAATACATGCGCAAACGGCCTCTTAATATACACGCCCTTCTGCAAATACTGGGTTCCTGCACAGACGGTTTCACAGGAGCTGCGGCGCTAAAATGCGTAAGCCCAATCTAGACTGGAGCGCAACAACTCACCTTAGCGCGAGGGAGCACACAGGCATATGAACACCAACAAAGGGGGCAGGCATATGAACACAAAAGCTGGGGGCATCGAATCCCCTTAAAGCAGCTCTATACGGGAGATGTAGGTGTGTATATATACACGGGACATATAGGGAGATGTAGGTACACATATATATATATATACAAATATATACATATGTACATAAACATACGCACACACCCGCACAAGGTGTTGGAGCTTCGGGATTGGGGTATGTACCCTGAGGGGCGGGAGTCTGGGAATCCCAATTCAGGACCGTAGGGGACTTGACCTGAATTACTGTTCAAAAAGTGGGAAGACATATAAATAAATATATATATATATTTATGGAGACCTGTCATATAATAGGACCCCTAAGGACCCCTAGTAGGACGAAATTAAGGAAATCGCCACAGGGGCAACTTTGAGAAACTCATACATCTGAGGCCCCCCGCAATGTTGGAGCACATGGTGCAGCCCAGAATGTTAAGCAGCAACGCTGCTTGCTTCGCAAAAAGAGCTGCGACACCTCGTAGCCCGTTCATTTTCATATTCACCACCCCCATTCCGAATCCAAAAGATCCTATATACAATACCGGTTTAGGGTTTAGGGCTTATGTTTTGGGTGCATAATTCAGACAAGCGGTTGGGGGTGGGGGTGTTTCTTTTTTGGCGTGAAGGGATCAACGATGCAACCGCAAATGGAGATCTGGGCCTGATCTTTGGATTTGTTAGGGATTGGGGATACAAAAGAAGTAGAGGTTGGTATCGTGATCATTGTTGTTGTCGCTGCTGCTCTTGTGGCACGCTTTGCCTCCAAATGAGCTGGAAAATCTTACTGCGAGGTTTAATGTAGACCCATGTTTAATAAACCCCCTCCTTTTAATGGCCTAAATATTAGGATCCCTATCATACTCCCTATTAATTAAGGGGAGGGGGTTTATTGATCATGGGTCTGGGTTAGGATGTAAGATTGCCGCCTCTAAGGCCGGTTCGCGGGGGTTGGGACGTAGAGCTTGCACGGTTCAGGGTGCCGCATACTAAGTTGATCAAAGAAGGAACGTATGGAGGTACGTTTTAAACTACTTGGTTGTGAACAGGCAATGGAGGAATGAAAGGACACTGGAAACAACTATATCAGTGGGGAATATCAGGCTGTTATAGGCATTGCAAGCATGACGAGGGCATGTGGGGAGAACAGAAACTTACCCGACGATGACAAGGGAAGTAAAATTCTACAGTTGGCAAAACAAAACTTCAGAAAACACCTCAGCAACCCGCGACATGAGTTGGTTCGCTCATTCATCCGGGGCTCGCAGATTGTGTACGAGTTTTTGGGTGAAACATGCATCCCGCAACCCTGGGATCAGCATCTCTGCTGTACTTCATGTTCAAACAGCCTTTGACGCTTCATCTGCCGCTCCCTTAACTCCCTACCCACTGCCCAAACAAGGCCCTCGTGGCCTGCAGAAGCTGCCAATATGCAGGAGGTCAAAACGCCTGCAACATGCTTGAGGTTCAAGAGTCTCGTATTGGGGCGAAGAGAAATGGCTTCAGGCTTCAAGAGTTTAGGTTGAAGGATGCAAATCTCAGAGCCACGTGGGCAACGATAAGCCTTGGACCCAAGGCCTACTTCTTGAACAACATCCAAAAACCTGCCAACTGGGCATCAATGGGGTTCTTCAGCTGTTGTTTGAAGACATCGTAATGCAGGCGACGCCCGATACCTGAATGCACTGAGGAGGGGCTAAAACTCGGCGCACAAAGGAGCTGTTGGTCATGTGCTAGCTACAAACACGTCCTCACCACATAACGCCTCAGAAACCATCATAGAATGAAACCCCCTGGTAGGATTCCAAGGAGGTACTGTATCTTCTTCCGACCTACCATCTCATTGGTGCTGCCTTGTAAGCCGGCCGGGCAGCAAAGCAGGGCTTGCACTGTAGAGCACAACGTCGGAAGGACGAAAGCCTCTGCGCAGCTGTGTGTCCGTACGCAACGGCAACTTTTCTGCCTACAATCACGCTCACAACAAGTAACCCCAAGGGAAAAGCCGCCTGCACCTAAGACCGGGAGCGTTGCGCGAATTCGGAAGCTAACCAAGAGCACATGCAGAACAAGTCGTCGCTCGGCAGTAACTACATAGATGTGCCTGCACATTCTCTTTTCAAAACGCCTGAAAACTGGAGTTATTTGGGAACCTCCCCCTTCGGGATGAGGCCTTGCGTGAAACACGATAACAGCATTAATACTGGTGACCATGATGATAGTAGCAGTAATGGTAATAATAGTCACAATAACAGTACTTGTAAGCATATAAAAATGCTTAAGAATACCAAGAGTTATAGCAAACATGAAACAAGCAATGATAAAACGATTAATATTGATTCACAGATGATCAATAACTATAGTTATCAATAGTAACCATGTTAATAACGATGACAGTACGTATTAGTACAAAGGATATTAATAATGATAACAGCAAGAAATTTGATAGCAATCTAAAAATACTGAAAAAGTAATAACCTTAATAAAATTAATAGTAATTGCAAGAATGATGAATAATAATTGTAATACTCATAACAACAGTAACAAGATAACAATACTGACAGTGAAACTAGTAATAGCAATGACAGTCATAAGACTGGAAATTAACAGGAAGAGTAGTCGTGGATGCATGGAACGATGTTTCGATGCATGTCTGGATGAAGGAGCACTCGCTCCTCAAAACGTTTTCGGGACAGCCGTTCTCGGCTCATTCTGTTACCAGGAAATGTGGCTAAAATTTGCAAGCTACAAAGTGCATCGTGCACCCACATGCAACACTGCTCACGGGCCGTGTGCCTTTATGTCCGCACTCGACTGCGCGGCATCTTTTGAACAAAGTTTAACAGTCGTGCCTGCATGAGCAGAAGGCGAATGACCATGCCAGCCTGAGACGCAAGCATGTAACGGTCAGCTGGATTTGCTGGGGCAAACACCTGCAAATGGGAGTTGCTCCACATTGCATCCCAAGAGGAGCCATGTTTGAAAGTTCTCCAAAATTCAAATCTCCGAGCTCTCTTTCCTAAATGCTATGAGGCTTGATACGGGAAGTCCTGGTCCCTACGCCTCCAGCCCTACACCTCCCGTGCCCCGGATTGCTGGGGCTCCAGCTGCAGCTGCCACTGCCATCCAATGCATATTTGGCAGGGGCCTGAGTGAAGTCAATCTTCGTCTACTCATAGGTGGTCGCATCTTGGGATGAAGGCTTAGGTTTCGGCGTGGAAGGTTTTAAGCTCAGGCTGTGATCCATGTGGAGGCTATGTGAGATCAGGTACCTGGGATTGCTCGCAAGTTCCACCCTGGATACACGCTTGGTCAGTCAGCCTTCGGCACACGAAGTGATGATGTGAGGCTGGCACATGGTTGAAGGAAACATGCGCATGGATGGACTTGCCCATGCTGCATATCTGCTGACTGTATTCTGACATTGAGCAAACTCTGAAGTTCTGAAGAGATAAAATTTGTCCACCTTCGCCCCGTATTCAACAAACCCCCACCCCCAAGAGATGAAGCATCCGTCTAATGAAACGGGAGACATGCTTAGCATGATCACTATTGCGATGCTTTAATAATTACTAAATTACTCCTTTGGCTGCTGCTCTTACTAAAACTAATGCTTTTACAAGTATGGGGCGAAGCAAACATTAATTTTCGAGGAAAGACTTCCTCATCGGCAAGGAGCCTATCCTGATCTATCTTGGACCCCTTGAGTTATAAGCCCAGGGTCTAGGGTTTAGGGTATGCCATGGGTGAATATGCCTCACCTGAATAAAGACTACAAAAGCTATTGTCCAGTAGGAAGTTCTATAGAAACCGCTCCCCGGCCGACAAAAAATCAGAACCTGGATATCCTCCGCATTCCCTGATCGCAACGCAAGTACAACACTGTTACGGCAAACAGAAGCAATTTAAGTTTCGAATCCAAGCTCCTCGATTTGAAGCTGGGGCTCTAACCTCCCGCCAAAACCCTCCTGCATTATCTCAACCCTAAACCCTAAACCCCTAAAGCCTTACAAGAAGGCAAAATATGAACCCTGAAACTCCACGAAGTCCGGCAGTGAAAGAATTACCCCCAAAAGTATGTAAAATAATGGCCCTAAGGGCTGCTTTCATGGGTTTAGGGCTGTTATTTTATCTACTTTTGGGGTGTAGATAAATTTGAAAACGAATTCCCAAGCCATTGTCATCGCGTCCAATCTCTTGTCCGGTCGCTTGAAGTCCCGCGTCCAGCCCACGTTCTGAATTGCGCATGGTTGAGCTGCGTCCCCAAAGAGGAAGTAGCCTCTGCAAAATGGGATAGTGACTGTAGGCTTTTAGTTTGGATCTTTTGGCCTCAATGATTGCAGAGATTCTTACAGCAGACCAGCGCCCGGAATTTGTTTCAGGGATTTTATGTTGCGATTTGCATGAGGCAGCATGCGCAAGACTCTGCAGCCATCCTGCAGCACCAAGATTCGGTCAATTTTTTCTAACCTTCAGAACTGTTTTCTGCTACTTCCATCTAAGGAGATGAGAGCATGACACGATAGCTCGAGGCAGGGTGCAGTTGGATGTGCCATGGATACGCTCAGGATGGACCCCGTCAACGTGCAGCCCATTTGCCATCCCTCCCGAACAAGTCGATCAAACTCAAAAAGGCCTGCAATCTCATTAGCGCAGCGGCCGACAGCCATTATACAAAGATCTCCTACTAGAATCACGATATGAGGCCCCCAGTTCTGCAAACGGCCCCGGGCCCGTGCATCACCTATTTTATGGCACCTTAATCAATACAAATTTCAGACAAACTCCGTGCATGAACACTCTCTTCTACTTCATCTTTACTTCGTATCTACTTCATCAATGAAAGCTCTCTGCATGCTCTTTGGAGCATTACTCACGTCATGAGGAGGGCCCCCTAGCCCCCAAATATCACGAAAGCAGTCGTGGAGCCAGCCACACCCACCAGGAGATACAACACACCAGCCATGCCGTAGGCTTGACCTCAGCTTCATATGGGGTTCGCACAGTAGGCGTACCATCAAAGATCCCAGGGACGTGCAGGGTTTTGCGGGCTTTGTGAGGATCTTTCCGTCTCTCGGATCTTGAAAGGCACACTTCTGGGCATTTCTCATATGAAATCATGTAAAGCAATAAGGATCCTATCTTTACTGCTCTGGGAAGGACAGCCCCAAAAAGGCACGCCGGCCTCCGGGGAACAGGCAGCTGTACTTGCAAATCAGAATTCAAGCGTGCATTCAGAGCATGCAGAATACTTCGGGAAGGGGATGAAAAGAGTCTGCATAGGTCATAAGATTATCCTTGTGGGTCTGGGTAATTAGTAGCCACTCAAGTTGCCCTGTTTACGCCAACCCCTCTTCTCCCCTGGACCACAATTTCAGCTGCCTGAATGAAACATAAATAGGGCATTCGCAATTACTGTTGGGCGCCTGAATTCCTGGCAATATAATGTGTGTGTAATCAGCTCTCAAAAGATTCGCAACACACGAAACCGCAGTAGAGAAAAAATCCTATCGGAGTAAAGTTTGACGTCTAACACCAAGCTTCAACTCAAAAGTCAAATCTAAAACAAAGGGTCGAAGGGATGGTTGGGGGCTTAAGTCCTTCCATAAGAGCCATAGTCTAAACTCCTAGCATTCCCCTTTGAGGAGTTTAGACTATAGCTCGGACAAGCCTCGGGGTTGAAGCTATAGGACGTGGGGCACAGGGTTCAGAAGGCGGGGCTCCTGCAGGATTCTATGGGTTGCCCTGAAATTTATGAGCCCCTTTGGGTTAGTGCTTTCCGCTCCTTGATGTTCACTCAGGCGCGCAAGCCTTAAGCTCTTACCTGCCAAGCCGTAAATCCTAATACGACAAAATCCTGCACCTCCCTGCTCAACAAATAAACACCTGAAGACTGACAGCTCTCTCTTGCACAGAGCCCAGGAACGAAGACAGCGCGAGAAACTCTGTGGATGTCGCAAACGCCGCTGGAGATCTGGGAAAAAAGCATGCCTGGAATTCAGAGCAAAGGGGCTCAACCAAGAGATGTTCAGCAGTTCCAAGCGGCTCTGTAAAAAGGATGCCTTTGGCTTCCAGGGTCTCACGGCAGTCTCTAACCACTCAGAAAATGGAAGTATCCCGTCCAGCGTCGCAAGGTTCGGGGTGTAAGTGCTGCTTGTCAATCTCAACTAACTCGAAAGAGTTGACATTGAGTAAGAATGGCTCTTACTCTAGGTTCCCTAGTAACCCCATAATAATAATAAGGGTACCCTTTTTCTTTATGTTCAGCTTTAATAAGGAGACCCCAAAATGAAAAAAAAAGGAAAAATGGTTTACTGGTGTTCCTAGCAATTACTTATCGTAACAGTACTTATATGTTGCCATCTTTGCGAGTATTGATCGTGTTACTATTACCAGCACTTCTATTCTCCAGCCTTTACTTATGTAAAATTAATGCTGTTTTGCCCAGGTTCGCTGCAGGGCTGAAAACCAGGATCCCGGCCACGGAAAAGAGGCCCCGGCCATCGAAGAAACGCAGCTGGGTTAGACATGGCTTCCTTTGGGCTCCAGGCATTCCTAAAACTTAGGGCTCAGGTGTACGGATTGGGGTTTAGGCTTCAGTTGAGGGTGAAGGGCTGAGAGTGCTAGGTGGCTCCTTCAAACGTATTTGGGGGGCTTTGCACAGAACATGCGGTGGCCACATGTTACTGGGGCTATAAGCACACTGCGGACTTCATGGTGCCCGAACTGTTCAAACAAATCTGATACCTGCAACACCCCGTGAAGGAAACATAAAAGCAACAACAGTTGCCAAGGGTCTCAGGCTGCAGAAGCCCCGATACCAGAAGCATGACCTCCGTGCACGTGAGAATGGGAGTCAGAAGGGTGGAACATCAGCATTCTCTACCATAGACGTAGGCCCAGGAGAAAGGACAAGTTGCATATATCATCAGGTTACCGTGTTCCAACTATTCGGAATGCATTGGAATGTACTGAAAGTCCAAATGAGACAGGCCTTCCTGCACCGTGTACCTGAGACCCCTCTCTAGCAGGCACCCGCGTATCCTGGAGCCTGCAACAATGACCTGTATTAAAAAACAGTCTGGGCACATCACAAAGGACTATGCTTCCAAGATGGTAAGGTTGAAGGATGCGTGGTTGAGGTGCAGGTTTGCAGGAGTTTGGCTTTTTGTTGTGCTCAGGGGAGTTTGGCTGAGGCATGCAAGGCAAGGAATTCGAATTCAGCCAAGGAGCTAAACACATCAGGTTGACCTCAGGCAAGAGGCAGCTGCGACTCATGCTGAATAGGTCATTGAACTGTTTGGACACTTTTCCCCAATCCCGCTTGGCTACTCCAAATACCGAACACAAGAACTTCAGTCCCGAAGCGGACTTGAAGACACTTCTGCTATGATAGCTTTCTGTCAAGGTGCAATGTTGGAAAGAATGCCGGCGACAGTCAAATTGCGCAGCTGGTTGCAGGAGAGCGCATATGCGAATATCACAGATACCAAGATCCCAGTCCTCCCACAAGGCGCGGTCTCGTGTAGAAGGCTGTGGAAGGCACGGACATCCGAAATCTTCTCCACTATCCTAACGAGACCAGCCTGCCAAAAAACACCTTTCGCTGAAAGAAGGGGAGCTAGCAAACAATGCGTGTACCAATACATTCCACAATACTGGTCGACAGCACAACCCTTCCAATCCGACGTATGGTACATTATGGGGCCTCAAGAATACACTCAATGTTTGAAGCCGTTTTTCCTGGAATGATGCCGACAGAACCCTAGCATGTTGAACACATTGGAAGACTTTATCTTACATATCTAACCGAAGAGCCACATTGGCACGGTATAAGGGCAAAGCGAATAACATGGGGTCTGAAAGGTTGCTATCATAGTTCTGTACGGCTTGTACATATGACGGTTTGATATCCTCCACACTACCAAAAGGGTTTCCTAGCTCTGCGGGCTTTTGGGTTGTGAGAGTTCCGAGCCGCCAAAAGCTTCCAAGGTGAAAAATGTTCACAAGAGCTTGTGATTCTAGCAGGTAGTGTCATGGAGGGTGTAGGATTCAAGTGCAACAATGGAACATTCGCGTTCTGAATGTGGATTGCAAAGAGGGATCACCAGGAAAAGGGATCGTAAGCGTTCAAGCCTTGAACGGGGGGTTTCAAGAACCGTTGTCCCTCTGAACGCGGCGCATCTGCAGTACCTGTCCCACAAGAACACAACATCTGATCCCCTGCCCGGAGCTCCAGTTGGTCGAGGTGTCATCGCCAACCAACTGACCTCAAGACGGAAATGCAAATTCTCAAAAACGTCTGTTCCCTTCTCACTTAAAATCTGGACATACCGGCTAAGTACTCTGGCCCCTTCATTTTGTGAAGCTTCCAGTCTGGCATTAAGATTTACGATCAAAGCCTATCGCCCTGCAATCCAAAATGCCTGAGCCCCAAGCTCCACATCTGGAACGCTAATCCATTTCGTGATTCCTGAAACCTAAACTCTGAAGCCTAAACCCTGAAACCTTGGCTTCAAAGCCTACACCTTAAATTGTCAAACTGTGTACCAAGGGGTTGGTAGACTCAAGCCAGCGACGTGTCAACTTAAAACTTTGCAGGGGACAAAGCCAAGACTTCATAATATGGGGGAATATAAGGATTCTGGAAAATAAAGTGGAAACCATTATGTAGTATATAGGGCTATAATATAGGGGTGATAAAGCACAATGATCAGAGCTACCTACAAATTCGTGGGGCATCAGCACTTAAAGTTTTGGGGGGCCCCAACCTCCATGGGCATTGCAAGGAGAGGGTAGGGGGTTCAAGGAGATACTCGAAACCCGCCGACATTATCTGCAAACATGCGTGCGTTCCTGGCCAAGGTGCTGATGTTCATGGATGCGCCGACTATGTAGCTCAAGGAGTACCCCCAAGTCTCCAGGCAAATGAAGATGTTCGTGGCCTTAGTAAACAAGGACAAAAATCACAATGTGCCTCTGAAAATACGGCTGATTTTGGTGATTTGCCGAAAAAAATTCTAGCCTTGCAATGGCCTCTCTCAGAACGCGGGAAGCTGACAACAGAAAAAGACCGCAACATATAGGGGGCCTTTTCAAAACCAAGGTTTTTTTTGGGGAGCCCCTTAGAAAACAGCATCATGTGAGCATCGGTCAAAACTCCTTACATCCG
>CAJNIZ010043305.1:126113-171678 GCA_905231905.1 Symbiodinium pilosum
AGGGTGTCGCTTCGATCTCTGTACTCGCACTAGCCACTAACAACTTTCTCTTTGAATGTGTGTGCCGCTATATGAAATGAGAAAAATGGTGATGACTTCATGTGTTGTGGTCTACGCTGGGGTAAACACAAAAATCGCAAGGTGCTGAGGCCTCCACCGTCCTCGCCCTTGGTCCAAAAGCAGCTTCCACAAGAGCGCCTTGCCACAGACCGGTGGTATGGTATGGGGGTTGTCGAAATTGTGCTCTCCCTTTTTGAATAGGGTCCCCAATACTCCTTACTTAGGATATACGCCCAAACGACTCCCCAACCGCATCTAATGATCTAGTTTCTGCCCTGTGTTGATGGCTCCATGTCACTTTCCGAAGCATTAATAAGACACGGATACTGAAGTCAAAGCTGAGTTGCCCCAGCTATAATACCTGAGCTGCCACGTTGTTGGGCTTGAAACTCGGCGACAGGCACTTGCGAACAGAAAACACATGACCGCCTAGTGCCCCCAAAAATACTTTACCCATGTTGCTACACAGCTAGTGCACCAAATCTTGTGATTTCATGAAATCTAGCTTCACATGACCTTGTACCTCAAGGCAGGTGGTGAACGGCTTAAAGGACTATTAGAGCGTTTCTTGGAGGTGAAGGGGAGGTGAACTAAGCTGCTGGAGTATACTGGAATCATGCGGAGGCTCCAAGGTCACTCGTACCGTGCGCCCTCCCTCGTGCCTTTGATGTACCAGCCCTGCACTTTCAATATACATAGACTCTTCGCGCCTTGCCCTACCCAGTCGACACAAGAATCCTCATCCCTCATCCCCATGGCCGCGCAGGGTTCCACTGGAACCCTCATGAGGTCCCCATAAAACCTCTGCAAACCTCATCGTAATCTCATGTTAGCAAGTTGCTTGCTGGCTTCTGCATCTGCCGCCCGCGTGTCGAAAGGGGAAGACCCACTCATGCCTGGCTGATCGGCAGTTTGGGCAGGATGGGCTCATGTTTCATGAGACCTTGCTCTGGCATTACTAGGGCAAACAACCTCTTCAAGAAAACTCTTCAAACACAGCTACCATTAGATGACTGTAGGGCTTGCAAAGTAGAGCCTGGATGGCTATCTCACACCAGGCCCCCTGAAGCCGGACTCTTCGTCATGCCCTGCTTCATGGTCCCAACAAATCTAGGTAGTGTATTTATGCGGGTTCGCTGTAACTGATAACTTCAAAACGATGCAAGGATCTCTGGCTGGGGAAGATCTTGAAGCAGCTACGTACATAGGGACCAAAAACGTAACAAGTACCTAATGCCATCAATCAAACGCTTAACTGCGAGAGCCCCTCCTCGTCATCGAATCCAAACTTTCCACTTCAAACATAAACACCCACGCCACGCCCATATTCAGGGTTGCTGAAGCCTTCGTCGCCCAAAGGCCGCAGCCCGCCAGCTAGCGGACTCCGTTGTTGCAAGGCCTCTTCTTCAAGGAGACTTAAACAGGATTCAAGGTTTGGGGGAGGCTCCGATTAATGCCAAAAAAATCACCAACAGTTTGGGTCAAGCTTGTGTGTTTTCCGTGTCCGCCGTTGTGAAACGGTTTTGGGTATGAGCTATGAGCTACATAAACTCAAGTTCTCCACAGGTCAAAAGTCCAGGTTTGTGCTGTGTAGGCATTCGTGGCTCGAATCCTGCGCTGAGCAATCTGCAGGGCAAAAATTGATGCCGTAAATACTCGGGGCACAAAACAGCAGTACAAGGCTCCACAGATTCTTCAAGGCTTTTTTGGTGCAAATACCTGCACACCGGCTTCATGAAATAAGGATGTTTCAACTGCTTGAACATCACCATACGTGTGGCCTGACTGATCAAAATGTGAAGATTGCTCGCAAGAATCCGCATTTAACGAAAACCCGATACCAAATATGTACAGTAATCTAATATGGGGTTATTAAGGAGATACATGTCAAGTTGAGGTTTCCTCCATCTTATTGCAGAGATCTAACACTTCTCCTCTTCAACAACACTGGCTCCTACGCAGAATAGAACCTAGCCCAGCGCTCGAAAAACAATTCTTGTGGCATGTTACCGCAATGCTAAATCACATTTTTCGGCAGTATCCCTATGGAATACTTTGCATCTGTATCCCCAGCCCTCTATTGTGAGAGATTTGTTGACGGCCCCACGCCATATCCAGTATTACCCTCCCTAAGGGTCCAAGGACACAAATAATAGGGTTTTAGGGCCCAAATACCATAATAGTAATGGTATTTGGGCCCTAAAGACCTATTATTTGGGTCCTTGGACCCTTAGAGCCTGTCATCTCCTAGGTCCGGCCTCAAACGACCAAACAAGAAGATGGGCTGTGAACGCGGAGCATCCCACCTTTGGCTCAGACAGCCATGAAGCTTTGACTAGGGGAGTATAGGGGTTAAAGGGTTTAGGGTTTAGGGGTTATAGTCTAAACTCCTAGAACCCTTTATAATGGAGATAGGGTTTAGGGTTTTGCCACTTGCATGGCCATACAGCAGGTTTAGGGTTTAGGGTTTTTATAGTCTAAACTCCTAGAACCCCTTATAATGGAGAATCAAATGGAAAAGAACATTGGAAAATGAAATGGAAACAGTGATTACATGAGATAGGGGTTATATTAAACGATGATAATCTAAACACATAGTATCCCCCTTAATAAGCCCTATAGTAGTCCCATATATGATGCCGTATGTCCCCCTTTAAGGAGTTGAGACTATACCTCATTTGGGGTCCTGAAGATTCTGAAGGGGAAAGCTTGAGAAAACAACATAACATTGAGAACCCCACTTTTGCCATAGTATGATCTGAGTGAACGCCCTGACTGTAAATCTTTTGTGGTTTCGTCACTCTTTAAATGTTTTAACGGGGTGTGGGCTGTCGCACCATCCATGTCGCCTAAACCTTCAACACAATGCCATATGACCGATGATCATGAAACATTGCGAAGCTTGCCAAAACACCACGAAAACGATCAGCGGTGCTGCAATCAGGCCCGCTCTCGAGCAGGCATATGGCCTCAGAAATTTTGTTGCAAGAATAGTGGCTTTGCGGCTCAAAAACTAAGGTTGAAGGCTGAGGGTGTGGGGACTGGATTTAGGACGTAGACTTTGCGGTCTTACAGGTTTTGCTAGGGTGCGGGCCCTAGGGACGGTAAGGATATACAGTATATCACCGGGGGGCTCCGAGGCTCCCCACCAGCGATGTGTTCTTCTGGCGCCTATGAGATACAACATCTAAGCGTTGCTTTGACGGTTTTTTTTGAGTTGCACCCTTTGAGTGAACACTGGCTGGTCTAAACGACAGGTAACATTCTTATTCACGGTTGGTCCAGACCTGAACTTGTCACTGCGCGAGAGAAACCGGCCTGGGAGTTGTAAAGTAAAACAAAGAAAGCCAACCGTCCGAACCTTCCCATGTGGCTAAATCTGGCTTCTTCTGAGCCCCACAGGCGTTCACCCTTAGTTGGGATTTCTCGAACGACTCTTCATAAATTACCCATCATGACCCTACTAGAAGCGCCGAAACAAGGTCAGCCATCCGTCTGACTAAGGCGAGCGCATGGACAGAATGCCAACTCCCACGACGGCGGAAAAAGTTGCGACGGTGCCGTCCCAAACATCACATCGGCCACCGCTCCACGGCTTCCGCTGATAACCTTGGAAAGAACAAAAGGATCAAACTCCGGCTGACGGGCACAAGCCTGTCTTTCATAAATGCACGCGGAAACATGACGAAACATGGATTAATTCGTGGAGGTGCGTGGGTAGTTGTAGCTCGGGCTTAAATCTTGGATGGCAACACGTGTACGCAGCCAGTCGACATCTTGTGTTGGACGCGGAGAATTTATCAACATAATTACTTGTAGCTGCACGTGAACTTGAATTCCCCAAACTTATCGCGCAACGTAATCCCCCATTTTGAAGTCTGCCTACACCCGTGATCACTGCTTGTAACGAATTGTAATGTAGAAGACTGCATACGAACCGACCATTTTTTGTTGTAATCCTTGTGCACCGACCGACTACATTCAACCCAGTGTAAACATTGTTTTCATGTCATCTTGCATGTTCATTTCTACGTGATTCTCCAATGTTCTACATTACCCATAACCCCCGAGTGAGCAGTGTTTGTTGCTTGGTGATAGAACCCAGTGAGATTATCCTCCGTACTAAGATGTTATCCTACTCTCTACAGGGACTGGAGCACTCCGTTGAAAATACTACGCACGCGTAACTGTAATGTAATACATCTAAACAGCTTTTCTAGGTAAGTAGTTAATGTTCACTTCACCTTAAGAACTGCCCCCACATTTATAAAATCCAGGGGCCGGAACACAATGATAATAACCCCCGCAATTATAAAATCCCCCTGGAGCAGTAAATTTCTTAGGGATAGAAGTTCAGAGTTGCTTACTCATATTCATACTAAAACTAAAACTACTTCGTGATCAGGATTTTCAGCATTATTATTTCGGAGGCCCTGAAAATAGAGATTGATCATTCAAGGGGGGGGGGGAAGGGGGGGGTACTTTATTAATGCGAAGTCAACATTACCCTAAAACACTAAACCCTAATCCCTGAACCTTACACTCTAAACCTTCAATCCTAAGCCCTGCACAGTAAACCCTAGCCCTAGCCTCCATGTCATTGGGCGGCACTGGCTCAGTAGGCCAAAAACTGTAGATGTATAATTCTTGGTGCGCATGCCGTATGACACAGAAAATGGCTTCCATAGGCTGCAGACGCATGCAGAGGCAAAAACCAAACTAAACCCAGGGGACTTCGAGACACCGTCTGCCTTCTATCGAGCCTCTGCACTACTGCGCTTCATTGTAAAGGGAAAGGGGGGCACAAGGGGATGTATACCCTTATTTCGGCTGGGCGTATTTAGCCCTTATTAACTCCTTTCTTATGCAATGGGGAGCTATCCGTGAACCCTAGACCTTGTGGCTGGCCTCCAAAGGGAGTTACCTTCGGCTGCCGCAGCGCCGCTGCTACCAGGAAAATGGCGGTGAACCTTACTTGCTGGCTGTTACGCGGGAAGGAATAGAAAATTGTAGTTGGATCATGGGATTTATTGGAAACTGAGCACTCACAGGGATGCATAAGGTTTAGGGTTAGCTTAGTTGCGCTTTGTTAAAAAGGAATGAAGGAATTTCAAGAGACAATTATGATCATGTATGGTTTGAGGTCTAGAGCTTGGGGAGTGGAAAGCAAAATGAAACCTTTCAGCACTGGATTCATGACTGTGATCACATACATAATCATTTATATGTATATATAGGGGCTATGGGGATCCATTGATTGAGAGTTGGGGCATTGGGCTTAGGAATGTTGATGCCGGGTTTCACGGACATTTTGGGCTTGGAGGAATTCAGGTCCTGGAGTTGTTGCATAGGGTTGAGTCTTACGCGCCCAAAAAAAGGCAAGGTATGGACAAGGTGTTTAGATCCAGCGGGTATTTACATTACCTCCGTAAGAGGTCCCACGATTTCATGTTCATTGGAGACAGTTGACCCACCGGAGCGAGGTTATTTAGACTCGTGGTAGCTTCTGCGGGAGGCGGATCTAAGGACCCGAGTGCGGGTTGGCGATGATTGATGGCTTCCACGGGATCTTTGGGGCTCACTGCCTTAGTAGTATCATAGCATATCCCAATATTCCCAATACACAGTTGGAAAACATCTTCAGCAAGTCCTAAGCTTTGGGTTCCAAGGCGGCAGGAACCAAAACGTTACTGTTATTCATGCTGGTTGCCTCGCAAGCAAAAGCGCCTCCGCTCCGGAGCACTACTTTGAATCCCAAGAAGAACACGCCACCTGGAATTGGGAATGAAGCTGACTGGTGCAATGCCTACCTCAATTTTCTGATAGACTGAAATCAGGGGGTCCATCAACTAAGACGACTAATGTCCACAAGGCACCTTATCAAGAAATATTCTACCCGAGGTAACATGTGGCCTTACACGTGCCCGACGCATTAGCCTCTTCATGACACGGAACCCCAAAAAACGATCTACGTCGCGCTGTAGGGGGATCCTTCCGTACGTAAATAGCCTATGCAGCACAATCAAAGCTCCCCGGATCCGGCCCCAATCATGCTGCCAGGCACAGTGTCAGCCCAAGGCCCAGCAAAGAGGACACGGGAATTTGATCGGCACGGAAGTTCCTGAGGTTTCATCAGCCTTCCCTAAAAATTACCCACTCAATCAGGAATACTCTCCTACGTGCATTTTGCTGGGAATATATGCGGCTAGGGGGTGGCGGTTTATCTCTGGGGGGAGTGCTCAAAATGAGCACGGGCTCTGGGGCTAGCAAGAAAGACGTTGTCTAAGGGAGTCTGTTGTCACCATCAAGGCTGAACAATTCATACAGGGTTCCCACTCGGCTAAAAGGTCTTTGTGAGATGTCATGCGTGAATTGCCTTACCCCACAGTGCCCAGGATCATGTCTGCATGATGCAAAACAAATTTTGGAGGATGAACCCGTGGCACTCCGTTCTGGAGCTTAGAGAACTTCTTGCGTCCATTTGTCGTATTCACTAGCTGCTTATTGTGGGATGGTCACTCACAAAGCCGCTCATGATTTGTCGCATCACTGAAGAAACACAGTTGTTGAAACAGCACAGCCAACTAGTAGGCAAAGTAGGAGCCATTTCGTGAACGCCTTACTAAAAACGCATCCCCCTTGATAGAGACCACCGGAAATTGCACGTCCATTTGAGCCAAAGCTCTCTGGGAGGATGGTCTCCGGGCGCGAGTTTCTGATTTGCACCACATAATTGTGAGGATAAGTGTGGGCAGGACCTTCAAACCTGAGCGTGGCAAATCTTTCGGGCATACATGGCCAACTTGAGTTTAAACCCCAAGTGCTGGAAGCATTGCAATATCTTGTGTGAGAGACTTCCATAATCCTTCTGGAGCCACCATATATAGCTAGGATTTCTAAAGGGCCTCTGTCTCGCGGTGTGAAAACTGAGTCCATGACAGCCATTGATCAGCAGGAGCAGGCACGGTGACCTCCCAAAAAGGTTCCACTGGTGTAAATGAAATCCCATTTTCATACCGAAGCTGCTAGTTGGCAAGTTCTGACCTTAATCAGGATGTGAAGGTGCCACCGCGAGGTTACAAGATTGGGCTTGTTCAAGTCTACCCAAACAGCAAAGGCGTCGGGTTGCCCGGGCAGCATACACGAGTTGTAATGGTCCACACGTGTGTACAACGTCAATGTGCAAAGTGGAAGGCCACGTATATGTTTTCAAGATAGTCTTCCTAAAACAAATGCCCATCTCTGGGTGCTTTGAATCAAACTATGTTGGGGGCCATTGATTTTGGAACGTCATAATTGAACGTATCTCACTGGCTGCTTCGCACTGCCCACAGGCCTTGTCCTGCAGTGGCTTTGACGCGGTCTGGTCCGGCCTCAATATAGACCCCAAAAAGCTATGATCCTTATTATTGGGACCCCAAAAAAGGTACCCCTACTGTTGGGAAACCCTAAACCCTAAATGTCCTATGTAACCCAATTTCCCTGTTCCTGTTGTGATTTTTGAGGGTCCTGTGGGGTGCGCGATTTGGGAAGCCTAGTTCAGGGCTCTCAGAGTTCTGAACGGTATGGATAAACACCTTCAATGGCATCAGGAAATGTAAGCTCTTATCAAAAGGAACAAGAGTTTGGTTCCTTCAATTAACAGTGTTGTTACAGAACTATTAATGTTGTGTTTCCTGGGCGAAAAACGCATGAACACATTTCTCAACCGCACCCATGGGGCCGTGTCATCGTGTGCCTCTTCGTTTGCATCAAGCTACGGCTGCTTGTGGCCAAGCAGTCAGCGGCGGAGTTGCCCGCCACCTGAAAGAGTGTATGTCCTTACATAACCTTATTATGGATTCCCCTACTACCCTGCTATACTATCCCCCCAACAACCCCCTAAAGTTAAAAACCTTTATCAACCCTGGATATCCTTAAAGGCCCTAATAAACGGGGAACTCGACAAGGGGTACTGTGGGGGAACTATGGGGGAACCATGACAATATAATCGCCAAATGATCTACGTAACCCATGATACCCTTTTGTAATTGTTGGCCCCCACGTAGGGGTTTCCCAGAAAAAGGGGCTCAAGGGACAACAGAAACATGGAGACTATCCATCATCATTATAAGACTTTACCAACCTCATTATTTTGATGTGCGTTGGCTGTGTTGGGCTTTACATGGCCCGAAAGGTTCAACGTTACAAGCAAAACACATAAGCTCATCAGTGGGAGCACGAGCAGCGGAGGAAAAAACATGGCTGCATAAGAAGCAACAATGGTAGCAACATAAACCAAGAAGCAAACATCTGTACCTGAAATCAGCGATGGAGATTTACTGTTCCCGCCCCGCACAGAATATGTTTGCTTGGCTTCATGGTTTGTGCCCTTCAGGCCTCCGGGCCATACGGTTTAAAACTCGCATAGGCCTGTTCCCTGAACGTTTTCGCAGCTGCAGAATGCTGACTCATGAGCGCTGCACATCGCAACCAGTTGTGTCTTTCCAAAAGTTGTTGTCTTATGATAAACAAAACCTTGAACATGCAAAAAAAAACCAGGCTGGGGTGCTCACAGTAACCTGTTTCAATAGCAAATGGTAACAACACAGTTTGGAAAATTGCAATTGCGGTACCAACATAACTTTTTGGTGACCTTATTACAACCTACGGAATGCACAACCCAGAATAACAATATGTCTGTGTCTTTGCAACTTGGACAACCACTCTGCAACTAACAAAAAGCTCTTGGCACTCTTTACTGACACCGGCTCCCTCTGTAAGATCTACGCAACGAATGCGGTACGCACAAATGGTACAACAAGCTACAAGGGCTGGGTTGCATGGTGAGTTGAATTGCAACCCAGAATTCACACACCAACGAGGCTAATATGAGCTAATTGCAGTCACGGTGCCATCTTTGCACAAAACATGAACAAAATGGCGCGAGCAGCTGGAGGCATACTGGCAATTTTGGGCTGCATACCGCGGACTGCGGGCCATCGAAGGTTCGCTAGGGGAAAATGTAAGATTGAGCCAAAAGCTTCAGCAGGGACACTAGCTTATCATGATTCCGTGAAGCAATGGCATCCTGAAGTTCTTGTGCCTGCAGCAGCAACGAATCTCAAACAAGGAGCTTCTCCCAAAGCTGCGGAAGCCCGGCTCAAAGCACGGGCCGTCGTCGGCAAGCCTGACCCCGGGCTCTCCAAACTTGATGAGCTAACTCTAGTTCATATCTGGGGCTTTGCAAGCTTCTGTCGATGTCAGCTTTCTTCACCGAAAATTTCAGTCTTTGCACGTTGAAGGGTGGCGAACGGCTTTATCCGTGATTTTCATGACATGCATCCAAATGATCTTTGCAAAGATGTCATTTTCCCAGTTGCAAAGATCTAGGCCGAGAAGCTTCGCAATCGACGGAGGAAGGCGTGCGGCGCAAAGCACCAGAGCTTGGGGGGATTGGGTCCAATATTCAAAAATCAGCTAAGCCTTAAGCGCATTGGGCGAGGCCCAGGCTCAAACATGTTTAGCGAAAAGGAAGCCCAGGTTCGGGCAACGGGTCCATTTTGTTGCGCTGAATCCTGAGCCGCAGGTCACCGCAATCGGACCTTGCTGGGCTGCCGCAAGGAGAGCGTATAGCCCTGATGGTGGGCCACACGCCAACCTTCGTGAAATGCTTACAAGCCCCAAGTTCTTGTCAACGAAATGTGGAGTGGATCGAAAATTGAATCCTGCAACATCCTGCAACAAAGTTCTAGCATCCATCAATCTGTTGCAAATGGCAATGTGCGACCTGAATGGACCCGCAGGGACTTCCGACGTCCAGGTCGAGCATAGGACAACCAACCCCACATCCATTTTCGAAAACCATGCACATGTATAACAATAAGGGGCTTGCTTTGATGCCTGAAATCATTTGAAACCACATACCCAAATTGCAATTTGGGCCCTGAAGCTGCGCCGTTCCAACATACCCTGGATCCATGGAACAACAAAGACTGAAACAACAGTTGCCTGCATGCAAGTAAAACGAACCAGGGTTACTACATAATTCAAGATGTCACGTGCAATCATGCCGAAACCTATCTTCTTACAATCTTTCCTAGACCAGCTTGGCAGTTACCCCGCGAGATTCCCAATACTTACATGTTGTTGGACGATTTGGGCAACTCTTCACGTGCCTGGTGTGAGAATGAAATCTCCACAGAAGGACACGACCTGAGATTCCAAAGGTTTCTTCCACTGCAGTGCAACCCGTGCCGGAACATGATGTGGCGAAATGTTAACGTGATGCATACGGCTTTCGCTTCAATCCTGGGAACATGACTCTGAACACGTAGTTGCAGTTCCCATAGGCCCATAGCGGTCTTAATCTGCCAATCTGCTGAAACAATTTAAAAAATGTTGCATTTCTCGATCCCTGCCAAACACTGCGTTGGCAAATCGGCATGTGGCACAAATGCAAGAAAGAATTCTTGTGTGGGTTACTGCATCACTGACATGCGAAACACGCGTTGTTTTCAAGGTGGATGACGGTCTGGAGCCATGACAGCATCGATGTGGCAACACATGGATTTGTCTTCCGCCACGTGCTCTTCTTGCAGCCGTGTCTTCAGCCACGGCTGGCAGACACAACGCCGCAGCTGCTTTTGAAGCTGCGCAAATGTCGTAACTCCTTGCGACAACATGTTTCCAAGCAATGAACTAAGTATTAAGAAAAAACATCCGGTACTGGAGCCATAAGCTCATCTTGCACTGTTGTTGCAGCTCTGGCTGGGAAAACATGGTAAGAACAAACAAAAACATGAAGGACTGCGAGTGGTTGACGGTCTGGAGCCATGGGTGCATCGATGTGGCAACACATGGATTTGTCTTCCGCCATGTTTCCTTCTTGCAGCCTTGTCTTCAGCCACGGCTGGCAAACACAGCGCGCAACTGCTTTTGAAGCTGCTCAAGTATTGTAGCTTCTTGTGATTGTTTGTCAATGATGGCTCATTTAATGGTCTGGAAGCCTAAGCTTGTCCGCGTCCAACCTAAATATTCATCTTCTGCATCATAGCCATTTCATCTAGCAGCTTCATCTGCAAATCCAACTGCTAAGTGCATAAACAAAATGAGTTGACACCAAAGCTTTGAAAAGGTGGATAAACAAACAATCGCTGACGGTCTGGAGCCATGGGTGCATCGATGCGGCAACACATGGATTTGTCTTCCGCCATGTTCCCTTCTTGCAGCCTTGTCTTCAGCCACGGCCGGCAAACACGGCGTGCAACTGCTTTTGAAGCTGCTCAAGTAGTGTAGCTTTTTGCGACGCTATGCCCAGCCTTGACAATGAGTTGTTTTCCCTACTTATCTGGAATCACGGACGCATCTGTTTCCAATTCATGGATTCATCTGCTGAAATCCAACCATCTAGCCGTTCCGTCTTCGTGGCTGACGGTCTGGAGCCACGTGTACATCGCGCTGGCAACACATGGATTTGTCTTCCGCCATGTTCCCTTCTTGCAGCCTTGTCTTCAGCCACGGCCGGCAAACACGGCGTGCAACTGCTTTTGAAGCTGCTCAAATAGTGTAGCTTTTTGCGACGCTATGCCCCAGCCTTGACAATGAGTTGTTTTCCCTACTTATCTGGAATCACGGACGCATCTGTCTCCAATTCATGGATTCATCTTCTGAAATCCAACCATCTAGCCGTTCCGTCTTCGTGGCTGACGGTCTGGAGCCACGCGTGCGGCGAGCTGGCAACACATGGATTTGTCTTCCGCCATGTTGTCTTCTTGCAGCCTTGTCTTCAGTCACAGCTGGCAAACACAACGCCGCAACTGCTTTTGAAGCTGCGCACATGTCACTCCTTGCGACAACATGTTTCCAAAAAATGAACTATTGAAACAAAATCCTGTACTGGAGCCATGAGCTCGACTTGCACCTTGTTTGCAGCTCCAGTTGGGAAGCCACGGGAAAAACAAACAAGAACATGAAGGACCGTGAGTGGTTGACGGTCTGGAGCCATGGGTGCATCGATGTGGCAACACATGGATTTGTCTTCCGCCATGTTTCCTTCTTGCAGCCTTGTCTTCAGCCACGGCCGGCAAACACGGCGTGCAACTGCTTTTGAAGCTGCTCAAGTAGTGTAGCTTTTTGCGACGCTATGCCCAGCCTTGACAATGAGTTGTTTTCCCTACTTATCTGGAATCACGGACGCATCTGTTTCCAATTCATGGATTCATCTTCTGAAATCCAACCATCTAGCCGTTCCGTCTTCGTGGCTGACGGTCTGGAGCCACGTGTGCATCGAGCTGGCAACACATGGATTTGTCTTCCGCCATGTTGTCTTCTTGCAGCCTTGTCTTCAGTCACAGCTGGCAAACACAACGCCGCAACTGCTTTTGAAGTTGCTCACGTCTGACTCCATGCTTCCACATTGGCGAGTAGTTTTCTTGAAGCTGCCTATGTAGTATTGAGACCGCTATAATGACAGGGAAGTTCGGGGAAACTACTTTGCAGGCCTAGTTTCAATTTTGCCCAGTATAATTTGCAGGCTCGGAACACCAGCTCCCTCAAAGGCTGTGAAACTGAGGCCTCAAACGATTTCAGATATCAAGCTGCAACGCCAGTCTTTACTTACAAGGTCAAAACTCAAAATCTTGAAAACAAATGAGATGATACAAAATATGAACATAATGTATTATACTATTGAGAACGATTGTTCATACAACGATCATAACAATGCTGCACATTACGAGAATTCACCTTCATACTAGGAATACCGACGGCAAATTCTGATATTCGTTAGTATTCGTATTGATACTGATACTGATATTGGTACCCATATTAACATACTACGAATGCTCGTTTTGATACTAATGCGAATACGAGAACACACAGGAATATCAATGTTGGTACAATACTCCTACTCCTACGCCTACTCATACAATTAAAGCTGGAACACCCGCCAATATGAATACTTTTCTTCAAAAAGAAAACGACAATAATACAAATACAAACGCTAATATGAATGCCCATACCCATATCAATGCTCATGCTCATACGGCAGATACTTCTAACTCCAACACTATTACCCAATGCTTGATGTTAACGGGCATCCAACTGTTCCGTAATAAGCAGCATTGTTACGTCTGCAGACGCAAAATTAAAACGGGTCGCGACGTCATGGTTTGAAGCCATGAACTCATCTGTGTCCAGCCCACTGATTTGCCGTCCGTATACAAATCATGTAGAAAGAAGAAATGGAATGACATCCGAAGCTCAAAAAAGGATGGAACACAGTTAATGGCTGACGGTCTGGAGCCATGGGTGCATCGATGTGGCATCCCATGGATTTGTCTTCCGCCATGTTGTCTTCTTGCAGCTTTGTCTTCAGTCACGGCTGGCAAACACAACGCCGCAACTGCTTTTGAAGCTGCTCGTCCTAGCTTTGTGACACCGTGTCTCCAAATTTCACATTGAATTTCTTCATTGATTACTGCCAGTCTGGAACCACTAGCTCATATCACAGGTTGGAAACTGTTCACATGGGGCAGAATGACGAAGCTCTCTCTTGCCGTGTGGGTCCGTGGTCGATACACATAACTCTCGCATCTGTGTTACCAGGGTGGCGACAGCCGGAACCATGTTAAAATGTTCATACGCGGCGCGTTGTGGATACAGACCGCAGCAAAATCGTGGTTCCTCTTGCGGTCCCTGCGTAAAAAGTATGCGTGCTTATCTTCCAGAACCAGTTCTGCCCTAGTGCATCCAACAAGATTCATTTCAGAATGTGCCTTCGCTGCAAAAGCGCGAACTAGTCCCAGTAGGTGTAAAGGTGTCACAGGCATTATATGGCGATCGAAGCAACTTTGGCAACACTATGGTGGGAAGTGTCCTAAAGAAATTAAAGCTCGTGCCGGGTTCTTTGAACTCCACATAGCAGAGCTTTTCAGCCTTAACTCAATAATACTGAATATTTCAGTCAGTTTTGCCTGATCACGCCAATACCCTTTTGCACAAAATTGGATGGCAGCTTCTCGAACAGCTACATTCCCACAAGATGGACATGAGGAATTACTCCCCGCTTTCTCACAAAACAACCATAGGCCCCGTCTTGAGAAACATTACTCAACGAGATTGGTAGTTTCCCAAAATAGGGGAACCCCAATATAGACCCCAAAATACTATAGTCCTTATTATGGGGACCCCTAAAAAGGTATATCTAATTTTGGGAACCACAAACTAACGAGATCGCAGCGCTTTCTAAGTGGCCCGGCCCAGGAGATGGAGACGAAGCGCAAAGCGAGGCGTCCAAAGCCGTCGAACATATCTGGGTTGCCAAGGTAGGCAGACCAAGCCTCAAAGGGATAGTAGTTTCCATTTTCCTTTCCATTATCCCTATATAACCCTACATTGGGGTTATCATATAGGGTTATATTGCAGGGCTATAATGTAGGGTTATATGGGAATAATGGAAAATGAAATGGAAACTACCGTAATGGGTTAAGGAATAATGGAAAGAAAATGGAACTACTTTAGAGTTTGGGGTTTATAGGGTTCAGGGGTTCTGAAATGGGGAAATGAAGGGGTACTTGGGCAATGATTCATGATGGGTTCCGCTTCAGTTTCCTTGTCTGGGTCCTTGTGCAAAATTGTAAGCCCGGCTTCAAATGACTAAGAATAAGGATCATGCGGGACTTTCAGCTTAGCATCACAGCTTTTGATTTAGTGTCCAGGGTTCCTTTGGAGCTCAGCAAAATGTTTTTAGCTTTGAGCGGCATATCGTAGTGGTTTTTGCGTATTCTACCACTGCAGTTGAAACTTAGCACTTTTGGGACTGAAAACTAACCTCACCTTGCATCTTAGCCACTTTATGCCATTTTGACAGGAGTGGGTAGGAAACAATTAATTCGGATTTCAACAAATTAAATGGAATAGGCAAAACTGCATCTGGGATGCCAAGAAGGATGCCTTCTGGGATGATCTAAATGATCCATTCAGGACTCTGGGGGAGATCTCTGGTAGGAATATTTAAGTCTGGTTGGTGTGTGAACTCCCAAATACATGATGACTCACCCGGGAGAATCTGGGACATCACTTCAAATGACATAAAACACGATTCGGGAATCTCTTGACTCTCCAAGTCCCCTGCATAATCCCGAATAGGGACTCACACAAACCCCTAATGCTGCCACTGATCCCAAGGGTCGCCAAGGGCACCCTACTTTTGCAAAGGACCCCAGTTGAGAGAAGAAGAGGATTCACAATCCCGGCTCAGCTGGGCCCTCAAGCGACTGCCAGGCCAATGATGAAGGCACAGTGAAACAACACATCCTGCTTCACTGTTTCGGGTTTGGGGTTTAAGCTTAAGAGGTCTATGACCATCGGACTTGAGTATGCGGCGGAATTATGTTGTTCCTGTGTTGGCGATGTCGGCATTTTCTTGCGCTCTAGACTCTGGACACCAAACTGTTGGCACGTATATGGATTATACCGGACGACTAGAGAGCTTCTTGAGGGGGATACTAGGAGTTGAGACTTTAGCTCAAATGCGAGACATGCAAACAACTATAGTGGCGACCGCCAACAAATGATGGCAAACATCCTGAAGCGAAAATACACCAGTATGACGGCCTGAGGAGGTTTGCCTGAGCGATGTCTGAAAACGGAGTTCTGCCCAAAAAGCGTCAACGACTGTCCCCTGGCAATGTCGTCCAAACCGAGATTCAACTAGCATTGTGATTGAGCCAGGGGTGCAGGAGGATTGGGATCAAACATGGCACTATACAGGTGAAACATTCTTCTGCATAGGTTCATGTTCTGTCAACTTCTTACCCCACTGCTTCTTTGGAAATGCCAAATTATTCTCCCCACCACCCCGACAATCACAATCTACCATCAAACGATGCTGGCGATAATGGCAGAATCTTAACAACAGCATATGAATGCATCCTTTCAGAACAGGCGCCTTGGACACCTACAAGCAAGGGCCCCTGAGTTACGAACTTAAAGCAACTGTTGGCATACTTTGCTGTCCAGCGTGCCAAACTATATGGGCTGCTGACACCATAAGAAGAAACCACAGGATCCTAGTCGGGAGACACATGCAAAACAGGTCCATAGGTTTGGGAAACCTGTGTATTCGTACGGGCCCTTGGCTTGTAGGTAGGTGCCCATGCCCCGAAACAGGTGATGTGAGTTGCGGTCCTGCCACTTTTCTGGCGGGAAGGAGTTGCGGCCAACACCGGCTAGCCTCGCACTTGACAAAAATGCGAATAAGCTTACAATGTTCCCGAGTTCTGCGCAGTTCCCGAGTTCTGCGCGCCTCCCCCATGCCACGAAAACAGAAAACGATCTTTGTGATAGTCATGAACTTCACCAACCCGCACATCCAATAGGCCGGACAGCCCATGCAAATCACCGGATGTCTAAAACTCAGCAACCTTAGCCCTGAAATGTTGATCTTGTTCAATCCCCGAGCCCGCGAGCCACTCATCCAGCATCCCGAGATCTGAACATGAACGCCGAACCTTCAAACGTGATCGGAGTGACTATGCCCTGGTTTCTGTCCCTGTGAGCCTCAGAGCACCCACTCTTATATGACTCCTTCAGCCGGGAGGGAGCTTATTACTAACTGGTCAACATTAGATGGTTTGTTTTGCCAAACCTGTTAGATTAAGCCGCTACTACCTGTACCAAGATCCGTTAAGCCATCCCCTCAGCTCCCAACCCGAATCCCAATTGCGATCACCACCTGCAGGTCCAGAAGTGGTCCAGAATATCATCAACCAACAACCCGGTGACGTCAAACCCCTAGACCCCCAAAGTCCCCAAACCGATAGCCAAGACCACGAGGATGCGACCTAGCCCAAGCTACCAACAACGGATCAAGTTCGAGGCTCTCCGCCTTCAGGTTGAAGCTTTAGGAGTCCAGGAGCTATGTGGGGCTGAGGGGTTCATGGTCCGGGAACTTGGGGGTTTCGAGTTGGCGGTTTAGGGGTCCAGGAAATGGCCGTGTAGGAGTTGGCATTTTAGCAGCTCAATGCAGCTCACCAATTTGGGGTTGAAATTGGCGTGCTAGGGGCATGCGATTTCATCAAATCAGATGCACCATCGTCCCACGACCCTGCCAGACACTGCAGTGTCACTTAAACATGAAAATCCAAGATGCAGCCCTCCACTAGATACATACATGTAAGTAAGTAAAGTACCAGGAGTCATCGTTTCTGAGGCACTTGTGACTCAGGGATGTCTTCGAAGTTCATTGTATGGGTGTGCTGGTATTGGACCATAATCCCGCGTGGCTACTAGTACCAACTCTAGACACACCAGTACGTATGTATGCCATAAAATCTTAACCATAACAACCCATGATAACCATTATCCCCTAAAACAAGCTGGAAGCTCAGGGCCCATAGGGCCATGGCGCGGGTTTGGAAACTTGAGCATTGAGGCTTCTGCTAAGCTAGGTCGGCATGTTATGAAACACTAGCGCTATTCTTATAATAGAGTAGAACGAGCGGGGAACAGGCTGTAACCGCGTTATAACTCGTCTGCTCTCCTGCCTAGTTGCTGAGGCTGTAGGCCGGACAATGTGCATATCGCGTGTGACACATGTCGCTTGAAATGGTCAAACAACGCATCATGTCATCTTCAACACATGAACCCCTGCAGCTCCAAGCCCTAGATCCCAAATCATCCCCCTGACCGGGCTGCCGGCATTTTCAGCAGCAGACGGACGCTGCAAGTAGCACTGCAGAAACGCACCGCTTGGCCTGACAAGTACTCAGGTTGAGAACTCAGAGTAATTTAGGGGCTTTGGATTTTCGCGGAGTACATTATCTATGCAGGCGGTAAGTCGAAAATGGAACACAAATTCCATGGATTCATGAAAGTTTGTCTGGCCCAAGTACATCCAAACTCAAATTGGCTTCGGAATTATGTACATGCATTTTGAAGAATTCGCCATGCGTCCAGCTTCAAAGAACCATGAGCATCTTCAGCGATTTCGGCCATTTATATGGAAGTCAAATGGCTACCGCGTATCCCGCGTATCTGAATGCTAAGAGCTCGCATGGTTTGCTGTAGGTTGACGGAACTGTTTAATTCAGGATATGATGCCACAGGTTTGTCTGAAAAGGCCAAAAGTTGGGTACAAAATGGGGGGGGTATTCGGGATCTGGGCTTTGGGCAAGGTGATCATGCCGGCACCTGACCCTCATACGCAGAAACCTTTGTCCAAAGGCAGTGTGTAGCGACAGGCTGACAAACATGTGGCAAGAATTAAGCTCGTGGCTGCTGTTGACACCCTTCCGACCCTGCAATGTTTCACTGGGCTACTTTTCAAATACTCCGCCGCTATTGGAGAGCACGGTGTTTGATAAACCCTTCTGCAGAAGCTTCACGACTGTCATCCGCACTTTGAATACCCCGCCTCCTTCCGAATAAGTGTGGCTAAGTAGAATGACGAATCCCCTCCCTCGCCCTGATAATGAGCCCGCGCACTCCCTAACAATAAATGCCCCCCAACATACTACCATCACGGGTGGGGCGGGCTCCCATCAGGCGGAGGAAATTAATCTTTCTAGCCCCCACATAGCCTCAGCTCCCATTTTACTTTCCTTTTGATGTTCAACCTGATTCTCCGTTATGAGGGGCACATCCCCAAAGTCTATATAACCCACCAAAAAATTCAACCCTGTAGAACTCCTGACCTTGGTATTTGAACCTTAAACCTCTGGGGTGCGCAGGATCCTGTCTACTAAGCGGTGCTAAGTGCAAGGCAATCGTCCAAGCGGTTCCGTTTCGCCTTGTTTTTGGGGTTCAGGGTTTTCGAGCTTAGGGTTTGGGGTTGGGGGTTTTGGGTTTAGGGGTTTCTCATGGAAGGGCTGTATACATCCAGAGGTCCGTAAGGCCCTCAAGGGGCTCCTGTATAACAAGCCCATAGGTACATAATGATTATTGTGCCTTATAATACTTGCTCAGCATGGAGACTGCAACGAACAAAGCGAATCTTGATCATCAGTCAGACCTTGGTAAGCGCCACATCGATCATTCACAGGATTGCTAATTCTCCATGGAAACTGGACACGATGCGCATTCTGGCCACAATCCAAGCCGACTGCAACAATTGCTTTTTTGGTCAGTGCCAAACCGACCATTCACAGGATCACCACTTCTCCGGCAAAATTCAAAATCCGAGCTGACATGACCTCCACAAAATTCAAACCAAGCAGGGGTGCCGCTCAATACCCTATTCCATCATACTGGAAATGGAAGTTCTGATCATAGCTTTCTCATTGTGACCCTCAGCATTGCCCTGATGGCAACTCTACCCGGAATTCCAGCACGGATGCTGAAACTCCCTGCCATACATCCCAGCATGTGCAAACCCTTTCCAGGAATCATGAGGAATCCCTACCCCGTACTGTTACCGATGACTGATTCCATGCTCAGGCTGCGGCTGAGCAATCGGCCACGGAAAACACAGCGCAACCGCCTTTGGGCTCAGGCGGATGTTGGCCAACTGGAAAGATTGAGTGGGCAAGGGGGCTCATGACCATCCAAATGCACTTGAATGCAGTGCCATGACAAGGCAACATTTGGGTGTGCAGTTGGGTATATTGGAAAGTCAAACGGGACATACAATGGTAAATGCGTGAAAATTGATATAATAACCATGGAAGCATCTGACTGCGCAATCACCCGGCCACAAATCTGCGACAAGCTTAGAACATCTGAGCTTCCGGGCCATCCAACGGAAAAGTCGACGCCAAGATAGTTGCCATCCTACGAAATTTGGGGTCAGGGATATGAGCTCAAACAAAATCCTTCAAAGTACTTTTGCTAGAGCTATATGAACTGTAAGAAATATTTCCTACACAATTTAATGGACATGGGTTCCTTACCGCGGACTATATTAAGCCTACCTACCTCCCTACACAACCTCCAACTTTATTGCACCTCCCTCTGTGTCATGGAAATGTCTCAGAATCACCGCCTAAAAGTTTGCGTCTATTCTCATGTACCCCTACAGCCCTACGGTCCCCAACGGCCCTGTTGCCCTATGGCATCTACATCCCTAGGAAACATCCCAAAACTGACTGCAACTCCCCATGTAAATCCGTTGTCCTTTAGCTGGGCCACTGTTGCAGCCGGATCCATGTGGATGTCCAGCCGCCTTTCCTGGCCTGGCAGCCGTAGGGTAACGCAAGCCACTTGCGCACTGGGTAGGTTCAACGTCTGGATTTTAGGATAGGTATATGGGGATTTCTCAACAACAAACAATTTTGGAACCTGGGGATACATGTACGGCCCCTGAAGGCTTCCTCCAGCATTCTTTTGAAAAGCCAGAATGTTCCGTGACTGAAGCTTGCTATAGTAGTGGCTCTACAAACTGTAAGGGACTGAAAATCATAAAGCTATGGCTTGGTGATACCGTTAATGTGAAGCTTGAACATCTCCAAAGTTTGGGAAACCCTGAGCGTGTGTAGGAATTACAATCAAAGTATACGGTTTGTGTTGAAGCATCCTTACAACGCCAAAAGGAAAAGCGGGTAGTAAGGGGCATGATCGCAAAATGCGGTTCAAGGTAACCACAAGAAAAGGGCAGGTTCTGTAAGAATCCAATTTGAAGATTGGTCCGCAACTTCCATAACCAGCTTCAGATACTGAAATAGACTCAAAAATCAAACCTCTACACGAACCCGTAAGAAAAAACCGTTTGAGTAAGGCCTTCAAATTTCGGTGAGCATAAGGTCGAAGCTCACAAGTTATATATGCAAATCGAATCGCGGAAATTGCATCTGCAACAAACACGAACACCATAACACGACACTTCTGCAAGTGATTGCCCATCTATCAAAAGACAACAAAAGCGGATATGCCGCCTAACAAAATATTGCCTTTGATTTGCTAGCAATGCTCCTGATCATTGTGATGTGCATTTGGCATGACAGCGTTGCAACATCAAAGCCTGTTCCATCAACGATTTGTAGTCGCAAAAGCCGCCTGCCGTCAGAAGAAGGCCTCGACAATTCAACAAACCGAAATGGGCGGGTTTCCTGGGATCATGGGTTCAGGTTTCTCAAATGCCCGTCGCTGGCCACCCAAATAAATCATCCTGAATCCACTGCGCGAACCTACAAAAAATCCTTGCAGGAACAATTAGCACATGTGGACACCGGGAAGCTTGGGGTCATTGGTCATGCGTAAATGCCACCGACTGAATTTACAATCATCAACCGACCGGGGATATTGCCTTATCATGTCTAAATTGACAACTACATTCATAAAAGAACTACCAACATGGCTAACAATCGTCATTTAAGCTTTGCCCAATTTTGCAGTGGGTCCTGCCTGGTCTCTGCATTCGCAGTGTCCGAAGATGGCGGCTCCTCAGTTTCAAGTAGCAATAATGCGCAACACTGCATTTGATCGAGTATTACACTGTCAGACTTGCGCACTGAATAATGCACGCCTGCCAGTACGTAGTCGCTTCATGACACTTCATGGATCCCTTTTGTCTTCAGGACACGGCATGGAACGACGAGCTATTATACCAACCGGCTGGTCTGGCTCACAATTGAGAAGCCGACGGGCTCCGACGCATCAGCCCTGGCAGAAAGAGCAACCACCATGCATTGGCTTGGTCTACCTGACCTTACCGAAAAAATCTCGCAACTCAAATCATATTGCAGGGGAATCATATCCTCAACGTGCACTCCCATGAACTGCAGATGGAAAGCGTGCAGGCCTGTGCATATCCCGCAGCAAGCTGCTCACATGCAGTGCTGCGACAAGCTGAAAGTACTGAAATTTCATGTTTGTTTGGATGTCGATGTCGGCATGGTGGTTCAGGTTGTGTGGGTTAAAACTTGCGGAATTTCAGGCATGTACTTGTAATGTGTAGATGATTTTGCATTGCTACATTGCACGGTGGTCATGTCGCACATGCGAAGCTGAAGTCCAGCGCAAGTTTGGCCAACAATGCCATGAATCAATCCGCAGTTGGCATGTGCATAACCAGCATAAATTTGTTTGTCCCAAAGAGGCAAGGTAGTCATGGCTTGGCAGCTAGCTGCCTACGGCAAAATAAAACTCAAACAAACGTACCTTCTTAGTGACATGAGTCTGCTTAATGCTTTTTATTTTTTTGGCCGCCCCGGCCCCCCCCCCCTCCCCGCATCCATCAAGATAAATCTCACCTGCTTGCCCCACAGCATTTAGGACAAAATAGCCGCGCAACAGCGCGCATATCGAGAAATGACAGCATACGTCGGGTCTCGTTTGACATGCATCATTGCCCATGTCATCCGCCAGTCGTTGTACGTAAGCACCGGTCCGGCAAATGCCAGCATGCCATCAGCAGCCTCACCTTGCTCATTGGCCGCTCGCCACCTGCAGTCAGAATGGCATCTACCAAAGGTTTGGCCCTTGTCTCCAACCGCGACAGGTAACCCATCTTGATACTAAGAGACGAAGGCTGCCTTCCAAACTAACTGACGCTGAGCACAACGAAACGATCCTCCGAAAACGATTGCTTCCTGAAAATCCAAGACCACTGCTGCCAAACCGCCAACCGTGCGCTGCAAGAGCAGCTGCCTCTGCTGCTTTGCCAAGTTTTTGAGAAAACGCTGGCTTCGCCTTTTTTGACAAAGCAAAGTTCAGGGTATGGATGGGTATGGGGCCTTGTGGGGTATGCCGAGTCGGCAGGACCACGAGGGCAACCCCCCAAAGGCCACTTCACCTGTGGGCATGGGCAAGTACAAAGCAAATAAAACAGGATGGTCGAAAGCACGAGCACCTCGCTAACACAAGCAGACACCTAAAATAGAGCGCCCTCTGTAACTAGAGTGACGCCCTGACTACGATGATGGCCAATCTGAGCTTCAAGGCATGGAGCTGGAGCGCCACAGGCGGGGCGCGTCGCGAACGTTGACGCTGCCTCCTTTTTAATGCAATGGGCAATGCCTAACGTAACCAAAGTTATACCCATCCAGTAGTTTAACCTAGAGCCGATGCCCTTAATGAGTCATTGCATGGGGCTCTCTGAAGGGCGTTTGGGGGCATCATCTTCAGGAATGCATTTGAGGCGTCCCCAGGTTTGACAAACTCTCACATCTTGAGTCTGTGATGTCTGAGCAGCTTTGGGTGTTGCAGTGTATTTACAGCTCGCACCCCGTTCAACATCAAGACCCTCCTGTTTGCAACTATCCGAACTTGTTCTCGAATCATGAGGAACCCAGAAAGGGGACAGCTGTTTCACGGCATCTCGCTGAAAAGATCCCTCATTCCTGCGTCAGGAATGCAGCGATCACAAGTTGTCGCGGAAGCAGAGGGGAACATAGCCTTTTGCAGCGAGATTTCGGAAAGTGTCCTTTCGGATGTTTGTTCAAGATGAACCTGTTCGGCTTACTTGATGAAACCTGTTCGGCTTACTTGATTTGTGTGGTGCTTGAGGTCGAAAGGTCAAATCGCTGCGTACACAGTGTGAAGAAATGCTCAGGTCCAAATCCTGCATTCAGGTGAAAGGCATCATGTGGATGCTCTTACATTGTGACTGTTATCGTAGGTTGTGCTGAGGAAAACACATTGCGAGTTTCTTGCAAGGCCGGCTTGCTGTATCTGAAGCTTTATATACGGACCGTGTCTTCAGGTGGACCTGTAATGGGGTCCCAGGCCTGAAATCTTTCAACATGTACCTTTACGGTGGCAACTTGACCTTGGTGGAGGCACTTGCTCTTCAGCCCGAACATGAATCAGAAAGCTCACATAAACTTCCTCGTTCCCAAATCATCCCTATCAAGCCGCTTGCGGTTGGGCTGTGCCTGGAAGCGAGTCTAGACAAGGGCTGGTTATCAACTCCTATATGAACCGTGTGAAGCAAAAGCCCTGAAATTTATTGAAGAGACAAAGACACGGCTGGACTTTTGTCTTATTCAGAACGTCAGATCTGGTCCTCTTTGAGGGCAGTTGGCTGTGGTGCGATGCCAAAAGTTACGAATGAAGGGTTGTAGAATTCAGGGTTGTGGCTTAGTTCAGGCACTGTGTTCCTAGTCATAACCCTACTTCTGATCAAGTGACACCGCAATACAGCGGCATACTGCTCAACAAGTACCTGCATCTGTCGAGCCAGGCAAGAAGATGAGCTGGGCTTGCCCTCCGCAGTCGTATGAGCTATGGTCAATCTTTGCTACATAAGTTAATGGACATGGGTTCCTAAACTGCAGGAGGGACCCGTATTATGTCCAGCCTTAATGATCCCCGGATAAGGAAAAACGACAGTACGAATATCTCATATGGGGGGCATAACGTAGCTATGCCATAGGGATGAGCTAGTTCTTGGAGTCCTTCTACCTCCCCAAACAATTTCGCGGCGAGCACGAAAACCGTGCGGTCCACGTGGTGAAAATACTGCGTGGCTCGAAGTTGCAGAAATCATCTATCAGGACCGAGTGAACATTGAAAAGATTCCGCAAATAGATTTTCTCTGAAAATCCGTACCTGAAACATCCTGAAACCAATTAAAGCCACATCACCGGAAATATCAAGCCCATCAGGATCACTGATATACAGCCAGATGGCTATGTCGGCTATGTGTACTCCTGTCCACTTGGTCAAGCTATTCAGCTATTCCCTGCTGCATGGTGCTCAAGGGGGAGTGAATGCAGGCAGCCTAGAAGCTACGTTTCGAGATTGCATAGAGCGCATTTCGCAGCAGGTTTCAGTTTGCGATTCCCCTTAAGCATCAACCAAATTCCGCTTGCACATCCTCTTTGAGGAAGCGCAAAAGCAAGGCTTCAACACGACAGCGGCGATTGTCCAACTTCACGAGATGTGCCAGACGAGATATCCGCGTCTGGGGTCAGCACGATAAGACTCCCAGGATTTCGGCCAATTGCAGGCGTCCCATGTATCTATCTGCCCAGGCTAGATGGATCTTGACCTATGAAATCTCGAAACAAAACAGGAAAATTCGGCACATATCCTGCTGCCAGAACGTGAGGGCGCGCACTCAGCTTGTAGGCTTCCTCTTGCGCGGCCCAAACGGGGGCTCGCCTGTCCTGATGCCTCGCAAGCGCGAAGATGCCAGAAGAGGGGGAGCTGGGGCTCTTTATTATATTGGGATAATGGAAAAGAAAATGGAAACTACTATAATGGGTTTTTGTAGGGTATATATTGGGGTAATATTGGGATAATGGAAAAGAAAATGGAAACTACTAGGGATTATAGGGGTTATTTAGAAAAAGGTTGCGCGTGTTGCCTAACAACCTTCGGTGCACACACCACCTATACCCTATTTCGCGCCTGAGCCCCCTGTAACGATGCCGCTTGCTGGACAGTTGGGGCGAGGGTTCTTGGCTTGTAGACTTCCTGCTAGCTCTTTGCAGGCCCCAGGTGTCATGGGAACCCCTCCTCCCATGCGGCGAACATACCATCAAGTATGTGTGTTTGAACATCTGGTAGCCTGGCATCTTTCACATTTACCCTAGCAAGAGTCGCTATGAGACCAGACGCCCTGGTGAAGAAACCAGCTTCCGGCAGTCAAGACATTCAAGCAAGTGTCAAGAGAGTCGAAAAGATTCCTTGCGTGCAGAACGGGTTGCATGTCTCAGATGAGTGCCAAACAAAACGATGATCCATCATTTTGATCTGTGTTATCAGCTAGGCAGCTAGGCCCCCTTGTTGCCGCTGTACAGTAGCCCGGAGTAACAACACTATCGCTTAACGTGGACCCATCAGTGTAAGAAATCCGGAAACCCTCAAGTAAATGGTAAGCCTAGGATGTATAATATCCTGTTTAAGGCCTTCACGGGGGAAGCTACTTGAAAATTCCTTAGACGAACCTTTTCTCCCTGTGGTCGCCTCTGGGTGTCTGATGGCCATCAAGAAGGCGGCTCCAAATAGGACCTTAACCCGCGAATGCGGTTTGTCTGTTGACTAGTGGATTGTTGAATTCTGCACCCCTGTGCGGCTCTAGAGCTATTTCTGACCCCCAACTGTATCCTACATATACAGACAACAAAAATGAGCATGCAAAACTACTAGAGGCCCAAACCATATCAACGATTTAATTACGGCAACAAGGTCATGACCCCCACCCAAGCAAGGCTGCATCTAGTCCTCAAACCCCGGGTGATAATCCGAATACCCTGGAACCAGGTCCCAGGGCGATTCCAAGAGTCCCTACACCAACCCACCATGTGTGTGGAATCCGACAATCCGTTGCTTCATCCCGGAAGGGCGGGGTCCCAGCACTCAAAGGCAAGTTATTCCCATCTAGCATAGAGCTTGAAGCAAGGAACATCTATCATTTGAGGGGAGGGGACGGCATATGCAGCGTATAGGTCCACTATAACTCGCTACCAACCTCCCAACTCCTGAAAGCGGCTTTTCAGATCAAAGGAGCGGTAGTAGCCGGCACGTGTGATGTCTAACGTGCTTGTCCCGCAACACTGGATGGATGACATTGCGCAGGACTTGTTTGATGAGAGGCTCGTGCCACTAACTGTGAAAGCTCTCCAAGCCCTTAACTATGAAAACGCGCTTGGTTGATTCAATCGAACGTTTTGGCGAACTCAGGTTTAGCAAGCACAGCCGATACCGGATTTGAAAATCATGCGCCCGCATGCCCTGTCTGAATGCTCCACTGATATTACTACTGCAATTACGCATGGGTGGTTGCAGCAACGCGCACATACCTTTGCTGCACCTGTTGGGGAGATGGGGGATCAAACCACGCGCGGCCACTGATGCAGAATGTCGTCAATGAACCTTACGTTGTTATAGCACGTGCCGTGAAATTGTGAAGCATCAGATTTCTCATCGTCTCCTTGAAAGACAATCCATAGACCTGTTCAGCTCTCCGTCTGATACCGTCCTTGAAGGTTTTAGGAAGACCCATACTTCTAAACAACTTCGGATCAACCTGCGAGTGCAAAAAAATGGACGGCTGAGAGCCGAGCCCCCTCTGGTCTTCAATGCGTCCATCACCTTCCATACGCAAGGGTTCTAGGTTCCATATACCCTATAGTACATAGCCCAGTAACCTACTATTTAGGCAACTGGGAGCCTTAGGTAAAACCCATGGAAGAACAATCAAGGGTAATAAAACGCGCGAGTCCCCTGGACTCCGGACTGCCTGCAGTACGTGCTACAGCGGCTCGGCTCACCGGGGACCCGGTTAAGGGTTTAGGGTTTAGGGTAAACCCTAAACCCTAAACCCTAAAAGGCGCTAGCTACAAGTTTGCCACCTGAGGGCCTTTCAGCACAGAAGATCAAAAGCAGACTAAGTTGACCTGACCGAAACTGCTTGATGGTTTGCGGGGGCCTGGCGCTGTGTTGAGGGGATTCGGGGCTTCGAAGCCATGGCAGTCTTCCCGCAAACCGCTGAACCCATCCATTGCTCAGGCCTCTTGACTGTACACGTTGACGGTCGGTCGCATCTTGCACCTGTACAGGGAGAGTAGACTTTATCATGCTCGTCAAGCAGGGAGACTACCGGAGCCTTGAGGGAAACCAGGGCCTCTGGAATTCAGTTGGCGAACTCCACCGCCAAAGGATGACTAGACTGCAGAAACTCTCAGCTGCTAGGCTAAGTCTGACAAAAACAGCAGCCTACGAGATAGGGAGTCAGTTTAGGCTTCGATGCGTGAAGCTCGCATACTGAACCTTTCTCCAATGGTTGTTCGGAGTCTTGGGTCCTTTTTTTGGGGGGGAGGCGGGTCTTTGGCGTGGCAAGACACTGCTGGGGCCGATTCACAATATGGCGATCTAGCCCAAAACCCTGTAAACCACTACATTCCCCGGTCCAAGGCATTTACCATCTCTTTCCATCTGCTTCTCCGGTCTGGAGGTAATGTACCTCATCATGTACCGGCCTGAATAATTACCAATCTCGTTTTGAGGTCATTTCTTGGAGGCACCCTATACCAAAATCATACAAGGAATCGATCTAGGGTCACAATGGGGATAATTACTTAGGCTTCTACCTTGTTCAGCCCACAGGAGCGCATGTCTCAGACATGCCACATACAACACCTATATTAGATCCCTCTAAAACATCTATCTTATTCCTACAGAACCCCAAGCTAAGGAAAACAAAGATAACTAACTATCCCTATGAAACCCTGTATAAACCCAGTATCTGCTTCACTCTCCTGTATGTTTCCATTTGCTTCTCCATCATTGAGAAAAGAATACAATATGCATCATACTACCCATGACCCTAAACCCCATTCCCTAAACTCCAAAAATCCATACCCCAAACCCTTTAGATCCTACCTGGACCCCAAAAGTAGGTAAAAGCTAATAGCCCAAAACCCCTAACAACAGCCCCAAGGGCCATTATTCTACATACTTTTGGGGTTAGATCCTAAGCCCCATGTTTAGGACATGGTCTCTTGGTGTCAGAGGTTGCCCCTGCACCTCTCCTTGCATAGCATCTCGGGTTCGGCCTGCAAAGGGCAAGTTGAAGGTTCACCAGTTGTTGTATAAGGGACCACATGATTCAAAACATCTAGTATTTGTCAACTTTAGCGCCCAAAATACGTAACTATTCACCCAGACGTTGAGGGCCCCAAGTAGGTACACTAGACTCAAAGGCCCACAGCAGGTATCATCTACAAATCATTATAGACATCTGTAGAATTATTTGTAGGGATGAGGGCTCGGGGCGATTCGCAGAGGACTTGGGGCCGACTCTTCCCCGAGTGTTAACATTTCCTCTGACATGGGTTTAGGGTTTAGGGGGTCAAGTGGGTATTGTTTTGAAATTGTGAACTTGCGGGCTGAGGGATACACGTCCCCCCCCATTTTGGAGGATGAAATGGGCAAGAAACTGGAACATGAAATTGGCGCTGTGATTGTTTAGGTGTTTATTCAGGGAACTAAAAGGTTTTGGCTAACCCCAACCCCCAAAATCAAGACTCTACGTAAACCACTTTTTGACTTCTGATGCTGGGGATGCTGGGGTTTGGGGTTACAAGAGTCCTCTTTCAAACCACGGAACCTCAGAAGCCCTACCTTCTGGCCGAAATGATGGTGTCCCAAAATTAGGGGACCCATTTTGGGGGTTCTTATTAGTTACATAAGGGTTATACTATATTAGGGGTACCTGATTTTGGGAAAGTACCAAATGTAGCTTCAGATGATAAGCCCGCCATGGGAATTTTAGCCGAGTGAAGTGCAGGGATCTCAAGCAAACTTGCCCGTTGGGGCACCTGGCCCCCACTATAAACCGCAACATACTATCAACCTCATTTTTGGGACCCCAAATGGGAACCCTACGTCTTTGAAAGCCATGGCTTCTGGTCAAGGCATTCTAGGCGACAAGCCTTTGGAAGTAGCCCTGTCCAGGTGATCGTTCCATCCCCTCAAACAACCCCTGTCTCCAAAAGTTGCAGAAGCTCCACATGGTCACTGCTTCGCCCTCGGAAACCGATCTTACGTAACTTATGGTTGAGGCCTTGTGTTGCCAGGCATGATAGGATTTGCAGCGGCAGTCGGCTTCCACGCATCGACAGCAGCCTTCCACGCGGACCTTCTTGTCCACCTTCATCATAACAGCATAACACGACTCCTAATTAGGGATATATACGGAGTCTGAGGCGAGCATAGTCACAGTCTTTGCCGGAATGCGCCAGTGATCATCTTTACAAATGCACGTACATGCGACATGTCGCGGAGACAATGACTGCTTTTGCAGGGAGTATACATTCAAACCAGAGACTCGGATTACACCATGACGCAGGAATGGTTTCCTGCGCACTGGGAAGGGACGATACATACGCCAATACATCCGCACAAGCTCCTTGTGAACCGTTCACTCGCACGTAGCCTCATCTTTTTCAAGATGGGGTACCCGGATATACTCTACAACCAGATTTGTCTCAGCATGTCTCAGCTATATGGGTTTTAAGCAGCGGCGCCAAAGGTTAAGGACCCACTGATAAGATAGAGTCAATAGTTCTCTGGCATGGTTACGTGATCTCACTCTCTTCTACTCCAGTGAGTAAGCAAGCCATAAATGTTCAATTCAGGTTGGCCAAACTAGCAAGATCCCCAGAAAGTCAGTCCAAGAGGAGTTTGGATGCGGGCAAGAGGAGGACAGCATCAAATTGCCATGAGACGCTCGATCACGTGGCCTCATGCAAGCCCCGGATGTGGTTGGCCGCGCGCATGCGCCAAGTGGGAAGACCAGCAAAGGGCACCTTCTCAACTTGTAGGGAACGATCTACACCCCAAACACTTAGCAAAAGCTTTATGGGCTTGAGCGTAGGTGGGAAAATGGAGGATGCCTTCTCAAGGTTATCCTGCTTTTTGTGCCAGCGTTCGCTTGCCCCGCCGTTGGAACTCTTTGTTTGAAGCCCCATCTCAACATACCTTGCGCAGTTTCGCTCTTGCCGAAAATGCCTCCCAGAGCTGTAACTAGAGTATTGAGCCCTACCGCACTTCAGGTCAACTGTAGTGTCAACAAAAATGTGTAGGATTTGCCAAGACCAGAAATCCCCTCCCTATGATTCCTTGCAAGAATCCGCCTAAACCACCCAAAAAGTAGCATGCTGATAGTGTGGAATGCTCATGGATAAGACTTGAAGACTTTGGAGTTCAGCTCTCAATGTTGGCTGGCACTGCCAACCATACTCTTGAACCCTAAGCAATCCAGGAGTCTAGTCAGAAACATCTAGAATCTAGCAATCATAGCTAGGTCACGTAAGGTTAAACACATGTGGAAACCCTGAAGCTGGGGACCCCAACTTATAGGCCCACACACACACACACACACACACACGCACACACACACACACACACACACACGCACCCACCCGAAATCACTTGCACAGTCTGCTGCCTGCGTTCGGCATGGAGGCGAAGATGTGGGTCGTCGGCATCCGCTTGCGCAAGACGACGACATTGCACGAATGGAAATAATTATAAACGCTGTCAGATCTATGAGGCATACAATGCGTGAGCGAATTCATCCGCGAGTCAGCCAGGATGATATGACAAGCCCATGCAACATCTGCCATTTAAAGTTCAAACGTTCGTTAGACGTACTCGGCTCGTGGAGTGTCGAAACATCTTTATAGAAAATTGGTAACTGTTTTCCAATTCTTGTTTGCATGTCTGCATGCACTTCTTCCGTTTGAACTTCATTCTGGGTAATGTGCAGCTGTGACAGCAGTAGTGCTAAGGCCATCCCGGGCTGCTGCTGAAATGCAATTCCCTTGGTCGCTCTGACCGCACGTTTGCATGACGCAGCCCAAGTTAGATACATGTGTGCGCGCTGAAAATGGGGTCGACATACAACCCCATGCCTCGATTTGAACAGTTAATGTTCCAAACCTCTACCAGCAAACAACAACTCAGGTTTGGATTCCGGCTTGCCCTTTACCCGCTATCATCAAGCCTGAGCCATGGCCACTCACCCTGCGACGGTAGACCAAGAATAAAGCTCATGGACGCCTACATCCAAACTACCCTGAAAGCTAAATCTTGCAACCGGACCCCTGGCCTTCGTGCTGTTGGCCTGCCATTGCAGTGGTGCGCTGGCGATCCGCAGCTCATTTCCTGATGCTCAACTCTAGGCAGCCTCAAGCCGCATGTACGGTACTCAACCCTTCATTGGCAATTACATGTGAGGGTTTAAGGTAAAAGTATGGCTGTTGCTAGCCTTTTGGTATGTTCGTCATTCAGGTTGTCCCAGGGAGACTCCAGGCCCTATACCTTATAAGCTCAAAACAACCAAGAGTAGCTACGAACATGCTTGCGAGCTCCCACTGGTGTCTACAAGCTCCCTACAGGAGCCGAAGTTTCTGTGTCTTAATAAGCTAGATACTACCCGTCCGAGTGGTAAGGAGCATGGAAAACCTTTTCCATACAGCATGGAAAAGAATGTACAGCAAAACATTGAAGGGTAAAAAGCTGGAAGCTGCACGGCAGCACATACAAGAAAAACAGAGAATCACATGGAACATGTATTTTAACCGCTCTTCGGGAAGAGGACAAGGAGCAAGTCGTTGCTCTATCAAAGGTCAGACAGCGCTGAAAAAACTTCAGGCTACCAAAGGACTCACAACTGCTGGGACGTCGGAGGAGGTTCCTGATGGCTAGCCGCACATCTGGGGCCACCAGCATACGTCGGAGCCCTGTCACAAGCACCCAGCTTCTGAAGTAGAAAGGAGCAGCCCCTATAGTCTTAATCACTTTCCACGTCAGTTTGGGGGAGGGCTAGTCCCGCAGCCCAAATGGGAGTTTCCGTCAGCAAGGGGACCCCAACAAAGATCCCCAAATCTTATAATCCTTATTATGGAGACCCCCAAAAGGGTACGCCTAATAATTATTAGGAAGCCCCGAAGTGTCCCTGGCCTCCTCGTCGCGGGCAGGTCAAAGCTCGCAGGGTCAGGAGTCAAGTGGCCGCCGTAGGTCTGCTCTGCTTGGCTTACAACCTGGGCCGTGGCTCGGGTAACATCAGACCTAAGGAATTAAGGTTTTGGGGATTTAGGAGTTTAGGGGTTGTCCAGAAGATTCGGAGGGTCCCTCTCAGGGATCATATTGGGGATTGTGAACGCTCGGCCGTGCAAGTTTGTTTGCAGAATTTCTGCTTGTCGAGATGATTCGAGATGTCATGTTGGAGAACATCTTGGGGGGCACCCTTGGAACTCTCGGTTCTACTCGTAAAGAACACTGGTTGGTCAGTGATGTTCTCCATCAAGCACGGGCAAGCGACACCGTCCTAACCAGTGACCAAGCAGCTTGTATCTGGCTTTCAGCCTGGGCAGCATCCACAGTAAGCCCGTATCCAACTTGGTGCCTGAGTGTGGCGGAGAAACTCATCGCGGAAGCTACTCTTTAAATGGCAAGATGGGGGTGGGGAGTTCTCTATATTTTGGTCTGCAGTACCATCTGGAAGCAGACTGCGACCATTTCTGAATACAAAATCCGGGTCAAACAATTCAGATGAGGTGCAATGCCAAAATCTGCTCGAGCAGCGCTGTCCAAAGATGTCAACCTCAAAGCGGCTTCTCACCACAGAATTGGTCGCCATCTCAGGTGTTCCAAAACTACCGTCCTCGCCATCTCAGGTGTTCCAAAACTACCGTCCCTGGCTTGCCCGTGACAGAATCCCACAACATCGGTATTCTTTCTACAAGAACCGATACCATCATGACCCAAGATGACAGTAAGCAACTCAAAGCCTGTTCATGTGACAGTTGCGATGCTTAGCCGCCCTCGTGGCACCATAGGTTCCGCAGAACCTGAAACGTATAGTATAGGCATCTTGCAGGGCCGAGCGGCATAATGATTGACGCGTAACCTTGGTGCGATTCACGCTTGTCTTGGTATGAAACATAAACACACTATCCAAACATGGGTCCTGTATTAAGCAGTAGCAAAACTTCTGCCTGATTGTCTTCATGTAAGGATAGCTGTGGTGGTCGTTGCTGCTCCGCGATCTCCTGCACAACACATCTTCCTTTTTCCTGCCCCCCAAAACATGCTGAACTTGGGATTCGCGCGTATTTGCCGGAAACCTGCGTCCCAGCAGCAGCTCATGAGGCATCTCCACATCAACGGCTCCAGGCGTGGATCGCGCGTAGTGGTCCAAGACGCCCCAAACCTCTCCCACCACCGACTTGAGGCTCGTTGTTTCTCGATTTGCGCTTGCCATTGTAGGTGTACGAGTCTTTGGCATGGTGGCTTCAGGCTAGCTATCGATCTCATGACTTCAGTTGTGCAGGCCTTCCTCCTAGACAATATAGCAACGTGTGAGAAGTTATGAAAACGACTTCACCCCAGCATGAGACCAAGCTACTCGGCAAACGGGATTGCTTGAATACATCCACCAGCGCAGCACACTTTCCGAGTTCCAATTCTGTGCAACAATGCGCCGTGTTCGGGTCCTATGGTGTGGACCCCTTCATTGACTCACTGCGGCTGGTGTTTTACAAAGATAGAACCTTATCTCGCGACTTGGTTTGGGTCTATAATCTACAACTCCTCAAGAGTCAGTACTCAAAGCCTGTGCAGCCAGCCCGCAGATTGGCCGTGCGCTGTGGCTTTTTCGCAAAAGACGTGCTACTGCCAGTTTTCCGGTTCCAAGCATGACCCCTCTCTTCTTTGGCAGCTGCTGTATCCAAGACAATGTCAAGTACAAGCACTTTGGCTTTGTCAACTCTGACGCCTACCCTGAGGCTCCTGCATCCCTTAGCCCTCAGAACCCCAACCCCTCTCTCACAAAGGCAATGATTCCCCTTGCCTTGCGGTCTCAGGCTTACTTTCCAAACCCTTACTTTGCGAGAGACATTCTCGGGGTTGCGCAGCGTGACCCCGGGATGGTTCAACCAGGACTCATCTCGGGGATTCCCTCGCCCAATCCTCGGTTGTTGGCACCCACAATGGGGTACAGAGGCCATGTGGAGGTTTCCCCAAAATTAGGGGGACCTTTTTGGGGGTCCCCATAGTAAGGACTATAGTATTTTGGGGTCTATATTGGGGTCCCCTTATTTTGGGAAACTACCATGTTGGGCTCTCAAATTACGGCGGGTACGACAGAGCCTGACATAAAACACACTCAGGCTGCCTCTTTTCAGGACTTATTCAACACATGTTGATCTAGACCAAGTGAGACGGGCAAACGCCAGCTCGAGCTGTTAGCACCTCAAATGCTGTACAAGTAAACACCTGGAGACAGGCACCGGCTCAATAGCATGCCAGGGCAGTTTGAAGGCAAGGACAATCCAATAAATCACCCTGCTTGCACCCTGAGCGGCCAGGTATTGTACCCTGAACCCCTGACCTCGCCTAGGAGGTTCAGGAATACCCAACCTCGCCCAGGAGGTTCAGGGGTAGGTTAGTATACCAAGAACAAAACAGTAATGAGGATCATGCCACATCCCGCAGACCCTGCAAGTACACAGCTAGGAGTCTCAGCAAGTACTTGCACCGGCTGTTCAACGCGCAGCTGGAATCTTTCCTGAGTTCGCAAACCACATGCATTGCAAGAGTATCAACGTGTAAATTTGCCGTTCATCTTGGGGAAAGGGCTTTCAAACCCCACACAAACCCGACTCATGCTGGATCCCTATCCTGTTCGTGCAGCTCACTTCTTCTGAATATGGCAACTTCTCACGGTAGTTGTACCTGTAGAGAACCCGACTCAAGAGTCGGTACCCGTCAAACAGTGTCTAGTGAATATGAGAAGCTCCCATATGGAAACTACGGCAGTCAAGTGGCAATCAGCAAGGATGAGTTCCATGGATCGCCTCCGAACTCTAACATCGCCAAGGGAACCTTGGATCCGGACCGCAGCCCTAGGGTTCTAAGTAGTTATCCCTTGAAGATCCCATAGACTGTACCAATCACAGCATCAGGTTTACAACTTCTATCTGGTACTGCTGATTCTTGCAAAATATCAGGAACCCAGAAACCACAAGAGGTTACTGGTCACGAGCCATGGGGCTATGCCAATTTGACGGCGATTGCGCTCCAGCTGGCTCAGGATCCCTTCACTTTCGCTGGCCAAAGGGCTTTCAGTGGGAGGATGTCCAAAAGCCATACATGCTGCCAACAAAGCACAAAAGCCAAAATCGGTTTAGGCCTTACACTGCAGTCAGAACGGCCTTCTTTGCGGACACTGCCCCACAAATCTACTTTCCCTTCGTAACGTATCTACTTCCCCGCGTCCTCCAAGAGCGCCAACTCCCCAACCGGGGCTGGGTGCCAGATATGCGTCAAAGCTGTGCAGGGTGAGGACCTGGGTATGATTTCGCCTGCTTTCAAACATCCTGCGGGCCTTCATGTGAGTAGTGAGTAGTATTGACACCCCTATGAAGCATGAAAGCGGAATGCCAATAGAATCGCTTATGGTCACCCTCATGCAGAGTCAACATGGAGACAACAAGGAATGCATCACGCAACATAAGAGATGCCCAGGAGCCTGATGCCTACAAACCGAAAAGGGCATGATTTACATTAGGCCCCCACCCACTAATAGCGAGCACCAGGGATGATGGCAATCATGTTCAAGTCCGTATATCTTCCCATTTTACCACTATTAGTCTGTCTTGGTCCTTATATCCTCATTTTACCTCTGTCACTGGAACCCTAGAAACCCTAAACCCTAAACTGGGAGGAGGCCTAATCCAGGTGATGCATATAACCTCCGTGCGCCAGGCCCAGCTTGACATGCCGCGGCTGTTGAAGAGACCTAAGCTTTGGGTACTGCCCGCACCGCGTAACAGTGTATAAGAGAGGCCATATTAGGGCTCTATACATATATATATATATGTCATAAATTTTCTCCAAGTGTTACAGAGTCGGGGCAGTACCCAACCTAAGTTGCTCCTATACCCACAGCCTTTCGTGCTAACCCCTTACGTACCCTAGGGCCCCAGGGTTTGGGGTTAAGATCCTCCTATACAGTTTAAACAAGCACAGAGGCTTTACAAGGGCAAATAAGGGGGTTCCAGTTTGGGGCTTCTAGGCTTATGGTCGCAGATGCTGTCCCTAAGGCACGTATACCTGGGAGTTGAGCCGAAAACGCAAGATCTGTTGTGAAACAGATCATGCTGCGGACCTGCTGCCTGACTTGGAGCCCCTTCTTACTATAGTGCATTGGGGTTATATTGGGATGAAGAGCATGTCAAACTGCTATTGCAAACGCATCCTGAAGCCCGAACTAGGGAATCTCAAGGCCACAAAGAATTACTCGCTGTCAGTGAAGTGAATCGGTGAACTCCTAATCTGAGCAGGTTCCAGCCAGAAAAAACGGTAGTTTGCCAAAATACAGGGACCCCAATATAATATGATCCTTCTCATGTTGGACCCCCCAAAATGGTACCCTATTTTTTGGGGGAAACACCCTAAACCCCTAAACCCCAAACTACTTACGTTCAAGAACAGCCGGGAAACAGTGCGCTTCCGCCAGGACGCTCAGACAGTGCCGGCAGTGCGGGGTCAGGCCTTGCTTGTAAAAAGAAAAAAGAATATGAGATATAGTCAAAACTCCTAGTATCCCCGTCAATAAGCCCTATAATCCTGCCATATATAACCCCCTATATACCGCCCTGAGGAGTTTAGACTATAGCTCATGTATCTTGAGCCTGCTTCTCCAGGCAAGAGAACGATCATACATGTTGGAAGGCAGAATGGGGTATTGAGATGTATTGAGCATACACGGGTCCCAGGGGTCCGTCTTACGTCTGCAGCAACCAAAAAGTTTTCTCAGCTTGAAAATTTCTGACTTGTACATGGAAACAAGCATTATCATGTGGCTCTTCCTCTTGATATCGCGACCCCCTTCATGCATACATTCACAACATTGCGCCTAAATAGAAGAAACAGTGGATACAGAGACCCATCAAAACAGAACACCCATCAATGTGGGAAGCTCCCAACTAACTCGGACAGCAAGATGCTAATCTCTTGCAACTTCTCAGACAAATGCGATGGCCATCTCGGGAAGTACGTTACCTTGCCAGGATGCCAGCGCACACACCCAAGTACTTGTGTAGCACTTGGAGGTTCGAGATAATGAGGACTGGAAGGTCTCTTCGAATCATTTGGTCTTCGGGCATGTTAGCTCTGGCGTCACGATAATCACAGGGGTGCATATACAGATTTGAGAGTGGAGTTTGCTTTGTAGCTTCTCCTGGCATGGGCTCTATGGGGAATACTCTAAACCTATTAGGGCATAGGGTTTAGGGTTCTTACTATGAATACGTGTTACCAGGAGGGCAAGGGGGCTCGTCATCTTTCCGTCAACAGGGGCTAATCCACATACTAACCCTCTCATCCCAGTTGCTATTCCTGTCTCTGTTTGACTTATTACTTGCTGGTGGTTAGTAAGGAAGAAGGGAAGGTCATCCCTATATGACATATGCCCTTATTCCCTACTAACCCCCAGTAAGGTATGTGATCTATAGTCTAAACTCCTAAAGAACCTTTATAATCGTCCCCTATATAATACTCTGTATAACCCTCTTTAAGGAGCTTAGATCCTAAATCCCAGAACCCTAAAGCCCCTAAACCCTGAACCCCTACATAATACCCTATCTAACCCTCTTTAAGGAGTTTAGACTATTGCTCGTGTAACGCCTATAAACTACCCTCTAATCCAGTTGCCATCTAAATCCGGAACCCTAAAAACCCTAAACCCCCATATCATACCCCACATAACCCATTTTAAGGGGTTTAGACTATAAGGGATTAGCAGGAACCCGTCCAAAGCGCCTTCCCGCGGCGCATGGCAACTTCGGTGGATGCAGAACCATCCTCAGAGTGGTCTTGGGAAGCTTTCAAGGGATTTAGGGCTTAGGTTCAGGGATTAGGGTTCAGGGATTAGGGTTCAAGGATTAGAGTTTAGGGATTTATGGCTTAGGGTTTAGGAGTTAGGGTTTTGGGGATTTAGGGGTTTCCCAAAATTAGGGGGTTACCATTTTGGGGGACCCAATCAATAAGCATTATAGAATTTTGGGGTCTATAGTTGGGTCCCTCTATTTAGGGAAACTACCATTTAGAGAGGTCGCAGTGGACCTACACTTAGGGGATGTATGTGGCTGGAAAGTCCTTGCTAGTTCTGTGGGGGGCTAATAGGCAAAGTATTGTGTTGTTTTTTTTTCAAGATGCCGGTTTAGGCGCGTAGGGCTTGGGGATATGATAAAGTGGCGGCTCTAGAAGCATCATTTTGCAGGAGCTTTTGCGTTGCTCAAGGTCGTCTGAACTCTTGAAGCAGATGTGTGTGTGGGAAAGTTGTGGGTGCGTCTAGGTTGTTGGGAAAGTCCCAGATGGTGTTCGTAAGCTGTTACGGAGCCCCCACACGTAGGTAGTTGAATAATCGCGGGTCAGAGCTCGGATTAGACTTGGAGGCCCATAATTGGCAGCTGCCCACGTCTCGATTCAAGGGCCACTCAAGTTTACACGTTTATAGGGTTACAATAGACCCCATATTCCTAGGCAGTCCCCACTAAACAATACTAAAGGTTCCTCCTGGGGTACCTCGATGATTCCCGAGGCCGAGGAGCAGAGTCATAGAGAACAAAATGATCAACTCCAAGCTCCTGCGGAAGTAGCTGAGCTGCGCTCATCTGAGACGCATTCAAACCCTCCGGGCAAAGCAATCAACATGGCAACGCGCGGAACTACACGATTGCTTGGATGATAAGATGGGTCCTGAGTACCGTGTAAGGATACTTTTAGCACTCTCAAAATTACACTCTCCACGAAAAAAAATGTCTACATCAAGCTTAGCTTCCTGTGTCCTTCATAGGAGCGTGAAACATGCCTCGCATTGCATGCTGGAACTCAGCTCCTCATGGAAATCAAGCCATTGTCTCAAGAGCGGGATGCCAGCAGGAAATTCAGGTACCGGTTGGCCTTGCAGTCTACATCACTCTCAACCTGTACCTTGTACGTGCCTGCAAGCCAACAGAAGTAGCCATGTCTGTTGCTTCTTGGGGTCTGTCTAATTCCGTGGAGCCTGTTCAAGATTCTTTCGATAATGGACATTTGCAAGCAAGAATAGCAGTTGGAGAGTTGCCTATATTCAGCCTGAAAGGCAGACGTTTAATAATGTAGTGCACAAACCCATCGGCTTTGGCCCGCTGGAAGAAACTCTGCATCACCGTCGCATGGTCACCATTTCTGCGTTGATGCACCTTGAGAAAACTTACACATGAATCCTGAGAGGCATGGTCCCGTGGAAGTAACAGTACCTTTCATGAAGCTCCTCCAAACCCAGCATCCCAAGCTGGCAGTAACTCGAATTGACCAACAAATCGCAGAAGGCAACCATGTGCCTGCATTGAACATCACCCCAGTGCACACGGTCAATCTGCGCGGTGGAGGCTGTGGCGTCACCTGACGGTTTCTCAAGTCGACCCTGGGGACACGTAGGACGAGAAAATTTGGGGTCACAATATGCGTATAGAGATCCTATAAGGATTCTGCTGGACGTCATCTTCTGAGTTCCCAGGATTGGGTCACTCGAGGTGAAGCATGTTTTCTACAGGAGTCTGGGAGCCGGGATTTTTCGAGCTGGACCTTGAAGCATGCCAGAACCTTGCCCTTCAAGCTCCAAGATTGCAAGAATGGTGGCATCGATCTGCCGAGACAGAAAAGGGCAGTAGCTGCGCATCCAAGATGTGAGGCGCAACGGCTCACGCAGTCACTATCTGATAATGATGAGGTCTTGGGATATGTCCGTCAGCTCTGGAAGCAATGCTTGAATCCAATGAAGGCTGAGGATGAAGACGACAAAGCACCTGCATTAATCTTAGACAGAAAATGCCGATCCGAGCGGATCGATGTCATAGCCTGGGCGATTCCCACAGATTGCCGAGTCACATCCAGGAGAGAAGTCGTGCCTCCCATGCCGCACAAATCAATGCCATCCACTTGCCAAGTGCCTGGCAGCTCTCAGCTATTGTCTTATGACATCTTCCGTTTTGAGAGAAAGAAGAGGGGGACTCTCAAAATCTAGACCCGACAAGGTATTTTAGTGTAACCCCAAATACCTATAATGTGTCGGGTGGTACTTCCTGTCCAATTTTTTTCGTAATGGTTACAGGCTTCCTTAAGGGTGACCACCAAAAACGAACTCCTGCCAGAAGGTCACAGCAGAAGACCGCAGCCTGCTCCCAGCTGCATTGTCTGGATGTGCCCGCAGCTCCGCAAATCCTTCTTGCAACACGAATGGAGGTGCGGCTCCAACAAGTAGGACGGATGACAGCATAAAAGGGTAAATATCCCTGGACATGGCCCAATCATGATGCCACGGTAGTTTTCACAGCAGCATGGAAAAAGAGAAGAAGTAGGAGAGCGCGCGAAATTAGCCGAAATTTTGCATTTCTGCGCCTGCGTGACATGCAGGTGGAAGGTAGGGCCTATTATGACCAGTACTGACGATGGCCAGCATAGAGTCCCCCTTAAGTAGATGGAATATGGCTTTGGGTATCTTATAATAAGATCGCCATATACCCCATATTCTATCTGCTTAAGGGGGACTATAGACGTAGGAAGCAACATGAAAGCATGCCCTACCCTAGTTCCGAACCCCATGGGCATGCTGGCAAAGAACCGTTGTGGCTAGAGAGTTTGTGATCTGTATGTGGGGTTGTATTAAAACACACATCTTCAATCCTTTATTAACTTCAACCTTATATCTTTTTCTATATCATTTTTCTACTCCTTGTCGTTTTACAATGTTTGGGGTTTCCTTAGACCTTAACGTTTTCCTTATCGTTTTACAGGTCAAACGCTATCTCGAGACACTCATGAAATAACGTAGAGAACGCCGGGTTATTACACAACCCCACGTGGGGTTTCCAAAATTTGGACACTGTTTGTTATCAGGTTCCCCCCATGAAAGGCATCCCTAATGTCTGGAAGATCCGAAAAATATGAGAAATCACTTGCTCCCCGGCCGCTTTTTAGGTGAACCCCTCCCGTGAAGTAAATATTCAACTTATGCCCTACGGTATTATGGTACTACATTGGACAAATCTTTATGTTGATAGTGGTATAGGTAGGGGGTTCATGATGACGGGAAGGAGATTAACTTTGCTGCGACCAGTCGGTGGCCTCCGCGGGAAGGGCACATCTCACCACCACGTCATTACCTCAATCGATCAACGTAACCCTGCCAGTGCAGTGTTAGGTAGATATGCAGGGATGCTTGGACCAACATGTGCGCAGTGGATTTAATTTCTGCAGCAGCCCAGCAGCCTTAACGTTGCTTTTAAAATGTCTGAATCCTGTAACGCTTTGTTGCCAGTGTCTTCAGAATATTCATTTAAACGAAATACATGAATCCAATCGGTGATCAAAGCCAAGAGCTCTCTTCAAGCATTGGGTGCTCATGGCCCATTTTCCTCATTAACGACCAGGCTAGGATATACTGAAAATCATAGCTGTCGAAAAGTGCTGACCAACCCAAGTGGTACAGAAGCAACGCGTCACCTGCCGCCGACCCTCCAGCCTGCTGTTAGAAGACGTTTTTCAGATTTCATGGTACTCTTCAGTGACTTGCACTCCGGTTCAAAAATACCGGAAGGAAACAAAGCAAGGATGAAATAGCATTACTCGTTCACGTTTCTACGCTTCCTTCCAACCTGCCGAAGTGCCGAAGGCTGAAGTTGCAGAGCAGGCAGAGGTAGCTGAGGCTCTGTCACCCTGCCGCTTCTCAAAGGGCTCAGGATTCCCAAGAAAAAATGCACGAGAAGAAAACTAAGCGTACTGCTTCTGTGTAAGGAATAAGGGACTATAATTCCATTATATTCCCTTATTCCCTACTAAGAACCAGTATGTAAGGGTGACCTAGATAGATGGCCGTCCAGTGCAGCTCGGATTATATGGCGGCTTGTCAAAATCATGGTGCCATTTTTCGGCTCCCCTGTATGACACGACCTCATATAATTGGGGCGCCGAACAAGGAACCATAATTTTGCCAACCCACCATGAGGGGATCCCCGGGATCTCACAAATCCTTAGGATGCATCCGGCGCGGGCTGCCTTGCTGTTGAGATGAGGGGATGCCAAAGTCATCTTCCCTTTTGCAGTACCCTATGGATTAGGGTACGTTCTATTCTGGAAGCCCCAAATGGTAGCTTCCCTCAATAAGGGGACCCCAATATAAACCTCAAAATACCATAGTCCTTATGCTAAAACCACCCAAAAGGTATCCCAAATTTTGGGATGCCCTAAATCCTATATATCCCTGTATAAGCCTATATATCCCCCATAAGCCCCTTGAAAAGTGCCCCTAATTTTGGGAGACTCCTTAAATAGGAGGACCATCCTGCAGCTCCCTTTTTTCGAGAGATCAAGTGAGTAGCGTTTTTTTTGGTGGTTGGACCTAGTAAGATGATATTCCTTATAAGATACTATACCCCAAAAGGAGGATATAATCTTACTCTATATTGGGTACCATAGTATCTTCAAATGAAATACTACTCAAGTGGAATAAAGGCCATGGAGGCGTAAAGGGGAGCCCTACTGTTGCAGATAGTAGCTGCAGGCTATGTCAGGACTCCGTTTTTCCTACAGCTTTATAAGCCTATGACATAGCAAAAGAGGCACTTCATAGTCAGAGAGCACTTAGAAAACATAACACGTATCGCTTTCCCATGAAAAATGGAACACACACACGCACATCCGCCTGCAGAATGGCTTGCCAAGGGAGCAGGAACGATCGCGGCACCGATCTGGGATTTGATCCCGCCTGTTGGTCATGGTCCATCGACTTTAAAAAGCTGAAACGAGGAAATTCCGCAGTTCTTTCCGTAGTTCGTCCTGCTACCTCCCAGATTCTAAGTGGCTGGCACGGATATGTAGACTATCCCTGCCAACTCGAGGGATTGTGCGGCAGGACGTCTTATAAACAAGCTCTGGCACCCAAGCATGCTGTGCCTGCGTCACATAGCAGCCGTCCTCCACAAATTGAGAATCCAAAGAACCCAGCAACAAACACACCAAGCATGATGTAAGTTGCAGAGCATGATCCTGGACCTGCCAGCCCCAGCCTCAAACAGTCATGCCCAAGCCGAAGAAGCAACATCTCTGCTTTGAGAGAATGGCAAAAGAAAGATCAACTGAATGTATGCGACTTCTAGCAAACCTAGTCTGCTCAAGGGGAACCCAGATTTCTAGAAACGCACATTCTTGGCACTGATGTCCTTGGACGTGATATGCATCACCACCTCAAGGAGGATGCACTCTTCGCCATGGGACCTTACCTGCCCAGCTTCCTGAGAAAACCTTTGGTTTAAGCCTTTCGACAGGAGGATACTTTGCAAGTCGCGGGGAGAAGGTTATGAGAAGTGTTGGAACCTTTGCTGGATAGGCGGCTGTCCGACCGACGCGGAGGCGCCCAGCACATGAATTTCGACGTCGTCTTGGTGGCTACCTGGGCTTGGTGCGGATCCCTTACAGTGTTTAGGTAGAAGAAGATGAGAATTTGCGGCATTCATTGCGAGGATAATTCAACTTTTAAGCCTTATGAGTCGCGGGTCCCTGGGTGGCGCTGCAACGTCAAGCGGATAACTCTGGCTACGGGATGCTAGCGGACGGCATGTCCACAGCTGCGGCTTTCATGCCCAGTTGCGGCTATACTCCCAGCAAAAGCCGGCTGCTTAGAAGCATTGCGGGTTGGGAAGGAAGCACCCCTGAGGATGTCGCTCAGTTTCAGGGGCCCTCCGTTCCATTTGCCTGAAATCACGGGATCCGAACAAAGTGCGCCCGGAAGGTCATTCTGACCACCTCTGTTTCTATCTGTGTTGCTGCTAAGGCTGCTAAGGATCTCTGAAAACTACTACTAGCGCAAGAACAGAATTATGAAACGTCTCCATATTCTGGGTACTCAATCTAAGCGTCTTATCAGCCACCATTCTATTGTCCCCCCAAAGCTTGGATTAGCGGCTGGTGAGCTTGCAAAGCCGCAGACCTGTCAACGACTTTTTGTGAGTGACAAAGGCTGCTTGGGTGCTTTAGGGTATATATAGGGATAACGGAAAAGAAAACGGAAGCTACTATTTGGGGTTTAGGGTTAGAATGGAAGAGCATGAAATCGGACAGACATAGACACTGGAATTGAACATGGTGCTTTTTTTGAGGTATATCCGAAGTCTCTGGGTTTAGGTAATGAGAGGGTTCTGGCAACCCAAAATTTTGGACTCTTGTGTAATCGTATGAGCTACAGCCTAAACTCCTTCAAGGGGATTATATAGGGGATTATATTGATTGTATAGGGGAGCATCATAGGGGCTATTAAGGGGGATCCTAGGAGTTTAGACTGTAGCTCATATCACTTTGATAATTATCCCTAAGGGTCCAAGTACCCAATAATCATATACTTACCCAAAGCCTGTACTACAATTACTATTACCCAAATCCCAAGTACCTAATTATTGGGTACATGGACCCTCTGGGTATACTAGGGTCCTAACCTTGCAAGTGCCGGGGTGACAGGAACCCTCTTCCTTTTCAATACCAAAGCCCATTCTCAGACGTAACTCGACAGGGACTGTAGGAATGGAACAGCAAATGGAAACTACCTTACTCTTGGGGATCATGTAGGCACTACTAATGGAAACTACCCTATAGGGAATTATGTACGGACTTCATTGCGGAGGATCCATTCCTTCATTCCTTGCTAGCCAGGAGTAAGTAGAACCGGCCTTCAGCCTCGTCCTGCATAAATGAAAACATAATTCGGTTCCTCCACACAGTCTTGGCACCGCATAACAATTTTTATAGTTTACAAACAGTATCATCTAATTTTCAGTGTAAACTTGAAACACATGTGTATAATATATATATATATGTATGTATGTATACTCCCCTGAACCGTATGCGACGTGTGTTGTGTGTGTGTGTGTGTGTTTGTGTGTGTGTGTGTGTGTAGGTGTGTGTGTGTGCGCGGGTGTGTGCGTGTGTGTGTGTGTGTGTGTGGGTGTGTGTGTGTGTGTGTGTGTGTGTGTGTGTGTGGGTGTGGGTGGGTGGGTGGGTGGGTGGGTGGGTGGGTGGGTGGGTGGGTGGGTGG